>VVHJ01013566.1:14304-27001 GCA_015107715.1 Tylochromis polylepis | reverse complement strand
TTGGTCCCCACAAAGATATGAATACACACACACACACACACACACACACACACACACACACACACACACACACACACACACACACACACACCAGTGGGTGCACTGGGGGCAACTAAGGATATGTCCACACATGGACTGGAAGAGCTGGAATCATTTAACCAACCTTCCGATTGGCAGACAATGTACTGCTCTATCCCGAGCCACAGCCACCCCAAAAATGTATAAAAATTACTTTGGAATATCATAATCCAGCGTCAAAATGAGCATTATTTTTCAGTGCTGATCAGGCAGGGAACTTTTAAGTGTGCTGCACCGGGTCTATCAGCACTCAATATTCGGTCTACCTGTAATTTGTCAGCAGCATAAAGCTCATCAGGGAAGTGGAATCCACTCATTAGTTTCCTCTAGACTATTTCATTTGCGACTCGAACCTCATTTGTCTTTCAAATTCTAGATACTCCCTTGGGAGAGGTGTGGGTTCTTAAAAGTGGGAAGCAGACTGATTGCTTTTTGAACATGATAATATGGAGCAAGTGGACTATTTAACCAGTTTGTTCATCTTGACGCAACACAGTGCTCGCCTGGCCGCAAATTTTGAAAGGCTGCTTCCTCCTTTTTACCAACTAGGCAGACGGTGACAGCAATGAGTTTCATTCCAATAGTCCTACTTTAGGAATACAGCACAGAGCCAAAGACAGTTTCTCTTTTTCTCTCTGCACGTCTCCTCGTTTCCTTTTTTCACATCTCAACTTGCTTCCCATTTCCTTACTCCTCTCTCTCCCTTTTCTGCTCATGTTGTTCCCACTAAATCTGTGATTCAGCTGCTGAAATCATCTTCTTTCATTTCTATTTCTGGGAGCTTCCCTTCTTTCACTGAAGGTGTACGTGGGGAGCAATGAATGGGAAGGTTATTGGGAGCGAGCTGAAATGGAACCGTCTCTTCAGATTAAGATGCATGCTACCGTGGAACGTGCAGTGAATGAGAAAATATTTTATGGCTGAGTTGGCTGAAGGTGGTGTTGGGGGTTATGTGGTGTGCTGACTGCCAGATTGAGGGCAACACAATGAAACATCAACAGTGATTCAGCTGTTTCCTCTCTTTTCTGTGTGTGCGTGTGTGTGCTCCTTTATCCACGAGAGCCTGAAAACGCTTTGTTTACTCTGACTTTCAGAGTTTTGTCAAGTCAACCACTAAATGTCAAGGACTAGAGTTGAAAAGCAGCTTTTCCCACTCTTCAAAACACATAAAGGTGGTGAGTGTAATGTAATCAAGGTGGGATCATGGAGCAGGATTTCACAATAAGGAAAAGCAAACAGCCAAACAAAGCACTTCAAGATTATGCACCAAGGTCAGCCACAGGTGAGTAAGACATGACACCATATGAAAGTTTTTCCCTCTCGAAATAAAACTGACTTGCTTGAATCCAACTTTGTGATTTGCTCCTTATAGTCCTTGTGGTTACTTTTTAATGATATCTGATGAATCATATGATACCTGGTACAAGTACAGCTGTCCTGAGTGCCACTCTCTTGCATTAATCATTGCTTTGACCAATGATATTTCCCCTCTCGTTACAAGTTGTTCCTGACGGGCCAACACTTATTTTAATCATGGGCAAGCAAGATAGCAGACTGCACACTCTGATCCTGTTGGCTCTCATATGAATGTTTGCAGCCCATATGCTTAGGTTTCCTCCCTGCTCTCTCCAGAGGGAGCAACTAGAATGGTCCCATGAAAAGCCAAATTCAAATTGGCACCTGGTTAATGACTGAACACCAGACAAATGATTCATGGCAGCTGGGTACAGGCTATCAGTCTTTGACTTTCTGTGGCACTTCCGGGCTCAGGGCCTGACTGAGTGATGGATGCAGCGGCACCTCATATGAAAATAACAACAAAATTCTGCAATAAATTGTTTGCTAATGAATATGGACAATATGCCATGGGAATTTATGATTTCTGGGATCTCATCTGTTGGAGCAGGGTGATATTGCCGATGACATTAAATGCGTCCAGCTGCAGCTGCAGCTCACATTAATCATACTCTGGGAGTCAGGACCTGTCAGACCAGATTAGAAGCGAAGCAGAGCCAGCTTCATTCCACCCCTTCCTCCCTCCTAGGTCAAGTAAGGGAGTGTGGTTGTTTGTGGGATTGCTACAGGCTTCATAAAGTGCTATGATCCCATCCCATAACAGCACTGAACACCTGAGCTTCAGTGGATGACTTTGCACTTTATGTGCTCGTTTTTGTTTGTGTGCCTTCGGTAATAAACCATGATAGGTGTTCAGTTTTTGTGACACAAGTAGCTGGGCGGGTTAACGCTTCAATTGGTCTCACCCGGTGAGATGCAGGGAAGCCGATCAACTCCGGCAGCTGTTAGCTACAGCCCATCGGCAGGGTGACCTTACCGCCACTCTGCAAATTTCACAGCTGTTTTTCGGGTGTCATAAAGATTAGACTTAAACACCAGATAGAAGCTGATAAACAGTGATGCCTCATAAACTTCTAAATATCTGATAAACCCCTTGAGGCGAGCAGGATATATTTGATATCGACAAAAAAAAAGGAAAAAGCCTTATCCCTTATCATCAGACTGTGATTTTTTATAGGGTTGAACTTCAGTGTGATTGACTGCAGGGGAAATAGAGTCCTGGAGCTTCAGGCTGTATACTCTGGTGTTTGGAGTTGGGCCTCGTTAACAAATTGCCTTTAAATTCTGAGATGAGATTTTCTCTTGGAGTTATGATAGGCACCGTGGCATAGATGGATAGGAGAACTAATAGAGCAATGGGCAGAGAGGAAAAGCATTAAGAGCCATACACCCAAGAAGAGAGTTGCAGCAACGTCGTGCCTAGAGTGACATTCACTATCTTGATGCAATAAAAGATCAGGTGATTGTTGCAATGGCTTTTGGGTATCCGATGAACTGACCGATATCCCATGTGATAGATTGGGAAATATATGGGAAGTTTAATTACACAACCAGAGCCTAGAATATCCAACTACAGTGCTAATACCAATTATGATATGCGACTAGTGAATTTATAGAGCAGGCTTTAGGCAACAGAGGAAGCGTGGGAGAACACAAAGGGCAAAACATGAATATTTAAACGCAAAGTGTCATGAGTAGATCATTTCGAGACACAAAGCTCTGTTCTTACACTTTGAAATCTTTTATCACGCGTATCAGTGTGTCTTATTCAAATTTCCATTTTTACAAATAATGAACCATTCATGTCCTCAAACATGAAAATTACTGTAAAGCATCAGAAGGCCTTGGCGCCCTCCTCCTGTGTTGCCGTGATGATTCAGCAGTGAGAGCTGACAGATTGGTGGAATAATGAACAGCGGCGTGCTGGGTGAACGCGGGTGTAAGCACATGCCTTCTTTTGCTTTTCAAACTTGGATATGCCAGCTAGCAGTGGCAGTCCATCTACCCTCCTTCTCCTCTCCTGCTGTTCCTGGAATGCCAGATGCTCATGCACAGAGCCTTTTCAGCCCATGCAACAAAACGAACAGGTTTGGAAACTTCTTCTCCTTTAGAGGCCCTTGGTGTCTTTACCGCCTCTGTGTAATCTGGGCACCTTTCTTGTTCTGTCGCACTTTTCTTTACTTATTAATCCATCTCTGTCTCCCTGCAGCTTTGATGCTGGTGACGGTGAAGCTGCCCCGATTCTGTCATCGAAGAAGCTCTAAAGGTGGGGTAGTGTCATTGTGATTTGGACTACAAGGGCTTCGGAGAGCCCCAGCGGTGAGATGAAAGGGTGTAAAACAGCCAAGAGTCCACACACAATTTTCAGAGCAGCATGAGACCTCTGAAAGCATCCCTGCCAGAAAGACGAGGTACATTAACTGACAATTTGTCAGTTAATGTACAGTACAGCTCTGCTGAGCTATTTTGGAGCAACGAGGAGTTTTCTGAGATGTCACACAAAACACACATACACTGGCTTCACTTATAACATCAGAGCACTGGAGATGAGTGCATTAGACATTTCTCCTCTCCTTGTAATCCCCCCCTGTGGACAGAACAGGCTTCAAATTTGTGATCCCAATGAAAAAAAAAGCGAGCTGGAAGGACAGAATACATGTAAGAAAGGGTTTGGCAGGACTGTAGCCAGCAGAAACATGCTTCAGAAAGGGAAATAAGTTCAGCCTCTGGATGGATTTGCTAACAGTGATACTCATAGCTATAGGCAGGTAGCTTGTCAAAGAGAGTCCATTGTTGACACAGCACCTTCATGTCTGAACATGCCATTTGACAGAATGCAGAGTGCATGAGTGCAAGTTGTAAATGATTAATAGAGATTGTTTGCTTTGTTTATCTCACTGTTGACAGACAAGTAGCCTCTGGCTAAAATGCATGCTGCTTCTCTTCCAAAAAAATCAAGATGCTATTTCAGGGATGGCGGCCATCCCAGTTGCAAATTACTTTGGAGTGAAGTCAAGGGCTTGTTTGCTTGTGTATATGTACAAACAGACCTCACCCTATCTTTTAAAACAGCACGTAAAGTTGAATAATTGAAAAAAGCTGAGATTATGCTTTATATTAGAAATAGATCGGCTTCCTTACTGCTTGCCAATCACTGAAATCCACAATCGCTGGCTTAGGAGGCCAGAGCCTTAGCCATGAGGCACATACAATGTGGCCCTGAAAGGGACATTACCAAACTTCGGTCCTGTACTACCAAGCAAGTTATCCGGATTCACTTCCCCTCACTACAGCAAACAGGATAAGCAGTCAGTTAACACAGAGTTTCTTCTGCATGGTTCACAATGTGGCATTGTCTGTATCTGACCAGTGACGGTTATGGCTAAATGGGAACTGTATAGAGAGGTTAAACATGTTCAACAGACTGAAAGCTCCTACAGACAGTGTGAGTGTGTATGAGAGGAGAGGGACAGTAATATAGTATGAAAAGTGCTGCATGAATAGGTGAAAGACTGGAAAAGAGCTGTTATATTAATAAATGTTTAGCCTGTTTAGAGCCAAAAAGAGACCTGGCAAAAATGCAGACTGTGTAACAGACTTAGCAATAAGACAGGAAAATGACAGGAAAATGTGATGGATTGTAATCAACCGCAGACTTAGTCTATGTTTGATGCAGGGTCCTCAAGTACAGTATAGGTGTCTTATTTTTGGATGTCTATTAATTCTTATTGAACAATAAAATTGTAAAGTTGTTTACAGTCAACAGAAGAAAAAAAATCAAGGAATAAAGCTACATCTAAATATATTTATTTATAACTGATAATCACCAGGGAAAGACAAAAACATTTAACACACCTGACAAACTTAGACCCTCCCGCTATTCACCCACAGAGGATTCTTCCAGAGAATTGATTGGTCAGTAGGCAGCAATTTTTTCTTACTAAGTAAGAGTTCTCTGAATTTCACAACTTTGAACTTGGGTAAGCATTTCTCCGTTGCTGAGAATGGCACAGGCCGTGTTCTGCAAGAGCTGGGCAGGCAGGCACACCAGGACAAAAACTGCAATGAGGGAGGACAGGTAAGGTAACTTCACAGCATAGAGCAGTGTGCTAGAGAATTAGAAAACTAAGAGGCCTTAGTTACACTACCACACTGTGTAGCTTAACAATCGTGCCAGTGGACTCTGGGGTGGCCATGCCTTCTTCTGGGAGGAGGTAAGCAGAGTTAATTCACCCACACTGACACAGACACGGAGAAAGAGAGAGAAGGCAGGTCAGCACCTGAGTAGACAGGGGGGACCTTCTTCTATTTAGAAGAAAGAACTGGACAGAGCATGGGTGAATGAATTCGCTCAGGTCACTGAGAGCTGTTTGTCTCAATTTACTGCAAGTTTTATGAAGGAATAAAGTCAAGTGGCAGAATGTAGCATCAACATACTTTAAACACGTACTCTTGAACCTTCTGACTTGATGAGAATCTTCACACTTTTCAAGGCAAGAGATATGTGTATTGAAATATGGATTGTCGAGTCATTCAATATTGATACAAGGATCTAAATGTTATCCTAGCAAGGAAATTACCTGTGCTAATTATAGAGCACACATTCACCAAAGGACAGAGCACACAAGGTGGCATTAATTTAGATTGATGGAAGGTGTATATTTGGGGAAGACTGGTGTCAAAATGTCATGTGTAATTGTCTTGTACTGCCATGACAGTGTACACTAACTTATGTTTAATCAATTAACTGCACGCTGTAAGTACCTGCCTTGTATCGCAGGTGCCCAGAAAAATCAAAGAACAGAATTATCCTACTAAAATCCAAGTGTGCCCTTCATGGATTCATCAGCTGTGTAGCTGTGTTACATCAGTAATTCATCATCTTTTGTAGGAGTCAACATGTCAAGGTTGAACAGTTATAGGCCACGATGATTTGTGAAGAGGTATTTCATTTGTTGGGTCACTAAAATTCTCACATCAGCAGCCTCTAAGTGGATTTTTATGTGTAGGCCTAGGTGTTCTATGGTTATGTTTTCAACAGTCAATTTAGTGTTTTGGTACTGACCGTTTGGCTTCAAACGACAGCACAGTGGTGCAAAAAAACAACAAACATTTTAAAGGGAAAAATGGGGAAGCTTTGGCTGTGAGAAACTTGCGTTGGCAAAATTTGAAATGGCACTGTGGAGTACAGAATGAAAAATATGATGCTGGAATGACCATGCAAGACTCTCGGTGCGCACAGTGCTTATTAGCTTTGATTATGTAGCATAAGACTGATCACACAGAAGTGGATATGTAATCAAATCAACATGAAAACTGTGAACGCAGTCAAATTGAAATGACAGAGTTAACTGCAGAACAGAGCAGTAGCTAAGGGATGTTTCATCCAAACCACAACTTATGATCAAACAAACACACATAAAAAAGAAAAATCTCCATAAACTGAAACAAGCAAAAGTTTGTTTTAATGTTTCCTGTCTCTTTTCCCTATTTGATTCTGATGCTTTAAAGTCTTTGGCTGGTGCTGGTGATTAAGCTGGTGCTACACTTTCAATTCAGTAGACGTTTTAAGGAGCTGCAGAAGCCGTGTAACAAAACCATTAAGACTGTTAACTACAAGTTCAAAATACATACTTGCTAGCACTCTTAAACTGACCTTTAGGGAATCAGTGTAGCAAATTACAAAGACTAGAGTTCAAGCAGGGTTCAAAGGCCATTATCTTGTTAAGACTGCTGCCCACTCACGATCAGGCGTAATTAAAGCCTTTTCAATAGCTCTGTCAGATTGAGAGTGATTAAGCAGATAAAGTGTCATGAATGTGCAGGATCCTGCAGAAAGTAATCCATTTTTATGAGTCATGAACATACAAAAAATTACTGACTTCCAATAAACCTTTGCGGGGTCAGGGACTTTTAAAAGTAGTGGGGAAAAAAAAGAAAATTTGATTACTTTTTTTTCTTTAGTTGAGCATTGCACCTGCAACAAGGTGACAGCGCTGGAACATTCTTCTGATTTTGTCCTTCTGCTCTTTTTCCATCAACTTGTGAGGCACCCTCTGAATTTCACCTTCAGCTGCCAAGGCTTCATATTTGCCATCTCGGACTTCTCTCCTGCTGCCACCATCAATAAGCTAATGCCCGCTGTGAATATTTTTAGCTTCATATCTGTTCTTACTGATCCCCCCGACACCACCGACACGGACCCTTTGCCTGTCTGCACTGCCTGAGGTGCAATAACCCTCCCTAGCATTGTCGACATCATTACACATATTGGGCCCCCTGTAGAACCATGGCAGTGACACCATTCATACCTCTGTGAACTACCACAGTTCCCATAACTAACCCACCAATACCTGCTGTTTCTCTTGCTAGTGTTCCAGTCCACTGTGCAGTCTGTGGTTCAGCAACAATATCAGGCGCCATGGATCCAGCCAGCCCCTCCTAATTCCTTTGGGAAGAGATGCCAAACAGGCACAAGATGAGGTAAATTATTAAGACAAACTGTCTGCCAGAAGCCCTGTGCCAATTCTTAAATCCCAGTACAAAAAGAGACTGTGAAGCGGAAAATTCTGAGGCTCTTTTATGACATAGACCGAAGGGTAAATTCTGAAATACAGTTCATTTGAATTGTGTTATTCAGTAAAATTTAAATCCCCATCTATTGCAAATTATTATTTTGTTGATGAAGATGATAATGATTTTTTTTTTTTGGTAATAGCTGAAGTTGCCTATTGTCACTCACAGTAAAGTCTTGGTGACATAATGATTACAGTCCCAGGGTATTTCATTTTAAATTACTGTAACTGCTCAAAGGTGCTTGTTCAGCTCACAGCTCCCAGCTGAGGTTTATTGGTAGTTGCTTCTCATTGTAGTAACGATTTGAGTGCACTTATCATTCTTCTTACATTATTACATCCTTAACGTGACTTAGCATGACATTTGTACAAGTGCTCTGGTGGAATGAACCAGAAGCGGTGATCGTGCCAACACTCAATTGAATTGTTAATGAAGCTGTAATGCTGTAAATCTTTGCAATATATATGTGTAGCAGAAGTAGACGTGCCAAGGAAAAAGCCCTTCAGACCTTATTTTGGAGCAAAGTGATCAAAACTTTTATGTCTTTTGTAATCAGATTTGACAGGTGACTTACACTCACTTGCCACTTTATCAGGTACACCTTCATAGTAGTGGGTAGGGCCCACTTTTGCCTTCAGAAATGCTTTAATGTAGCACAAATTCAACAAGGTGCTAGAAACATCACTCAGAGATTTTGTCCATGTTGACATGATAGCACAGTCACACAGTTCTTCCATATTCGTTGGCTGGTATCTATGACGTAAATCTCCACAGAGATACACATGGTCAGTATCATACTTAAGGTATTATTTTAGGATGTAAACAAGTCTCAGCTGGTACTAGGGGGCCCAGGGTGTGCCAAGAAAATATCCCACACCACTGCACCACCATAAAGAGCCTAACTGTTGATACAAGGCAGAATGGATCCATGCTTTCATGTTCTTTATGCCAAACTCTGAACTTTCCAGCAGAAACTGAGACTCATCAGGCTGGCAACATTTTTCTAATCTTCTGTTGTCCAATTTTGTTAAGCCCATGTGATTTGCATCTTCATTTTCTTGTTCTTAACTGACACAAGTAGCAGCTGGTGTGGTCTTCTGCTGCTGTAGCCCATGTATACCAAGGTCTATTGTGTTGTGTATTCAGAGATGCTCTTCTGAATGCTTTGAGTCACTGTTACCTTACTTGAAGAAGTCTGACCATTCTCCTCTGACGTCTGGCATGAATAACAGCATTTTCACATGGAGAACTGCTTCTCGCTGCATATTTTCTCTTTTTCTGACCACTCTATGAACCCTAGAGATGATTATGTGGGAAAATTCCACCAGATCAGCACTTTCTGAAATACTCAGACCAGCCTGTCTGGCACCAGCAACCACGCCATGTTCAAAGTGACTTGAATCACCTTTCTTCCTGATTCTGATGCTTGGTTTGAGCTTCAGCAGGTTATTTTGATCATGTCTACATTCCTAAATATGTCGAGTAGCTTCTTTAGCTGTACTTAATAAAGGTGCTGTTGAGTGTATATATGCAGCGAATTGTGTTTCAGTGACCAAAAAACTTAAAGATCTTTTTAAACCAAAAACAACATGCCAAGAGGCATAATGTGTGGCAAAACTTGCTGGTGGAAGGACTTTGGCTTACTTTAGTAACTAATGTGACAATAAGCTATTGATTCCTGTAAAATAACACATCTTTTTCTATAGAGCTGTTTATACTTGAATGCTCCCTCCACTGTGGGTTCCCTGGATGTCCATCCCTCCAAAGGTCAGCGCTGTCAAAATGGCATGTTAGATTTGCAAGCAGCACAAATCTGCTGATAAGAGAAAAGAAAGTGGATTTGGTTTGTGAGCAAATCCTCTAAGTCTGACAATTTTACTAGTTTCCAGTGAAATTTCACTTTTTTATAGGTCACTGTAGTCGACTGTTAAGACAAAGAAGCACTGTTTGGAAAGTTTGACTGGGCCCTGTTTCATAACCTTTTTAAAGAAGAATTCAAAATCTGACAGTGAGCAGTTCATTTATTTATATTTTCAAACTTGCGGTAAGGAAGGTGACACAGAAAATCCCACAATCATTTGTTACTGACAGATGTAGCTTTTTTCTCTGTGGTTTACATAACAAAATATTTTTATGCTATTCCTCACAAAACTTAAAAAGACAAGAATTTGCCAGTTCAGTCATTTTATTTTCGTAGCGGGAAACAAAAGTGTGTCTGTCCATGTCAGCCTCAGAATTTGGGTTTCATATCTGAAAGAAATTTACTTTTGGAGTTCTTGTCAAAGCAACTTTATAAGAAAATCAATTCCGAACTTAATAAAGACATTTTATACTGCTAAAGCAATGTTCATCCATTATCTATGACAGCACAAAACCACTGAGAATAAAACAGTTTTGACAGCAGGGAAATGTAAATAAGACGATTGTGCACGAAACCCTTCATCTTTGGCTACGCTTTACCTTTTTGTTTGCTTTGACATAGTACTCATCTGTCAGCAATCCTGCGAGTGTGAATAGAATGATGTAGAAGTTTTTATGGAATTTCTAAGTGCCTAATGTCCATTTTTAACCTGTTGAATACACTTTCAAGGTCTATTGCATCATGATTTGACTTGTAATTTAGTTCATCCGCCAGCTTGACTTTGACACACCTGTAAAATAACGTTATTTCTATTTTCATCAGCCATCACAGAATATATATTACCCATTGTTCCATATTTATGACAATAAGCCACCCAGATTAGTTTAAGAATAGGTTTACGTATGTCTTCTTAGGCTTTGATAAGGTGTGTGTGTGTGTTATGGACATAAGATGGAGGATGATAGGTAAAAAAGAGAGTGTGTTACTTTGGAGATAGTGGGAGCAGAATGGTTATGGGCTTTTATCTAATAGTATCTTCAGCCGCTCTTGAAATCCTTGAACACTCACACTTTAAGACCTGGAGAGCACTGAGCTCTCTGAGAGGCAGGGGTAAGAGGTAAGAGGTTTAATAATGAAGGTCAATTTAAACAAAAAATCTGAACCTATAAAACCAAACAAAAGGCAAAATATAGTATTAACCCAGTTAGAAATTATATATTGTGGCACTTAGTCCCCAAAAAGGGCCATTTGGTTAAAAGATGTCATGGCTGAGCTGTTGTTGTGGCTACTTGAGAGTAGTTTATGCTGCCAAGAAACCAAATGTGGTCTCTTGTGACCTTACTGCTCTGCAGACAATGGACAAGCTACCCCCTGCCATGACAGCTTCAGGGTAGCCCTCCACAACATGTGACTCTTTATGATTGATAAATTTGAAAGCATGCACTAAATCACAGCAAGTGCACTATCTGCAGTTATAAAAATGTGATCGATGGGGTAGGCCTTGCCCTGCATCTTCGACTCCAGAAATAATGGTAGGTGGTGGAATTAACAGAGATCTGCCCTCGTCTATATCTAATGGCTGAGTGTCCCAGGATTACTACCTTGGCCACAGGCAGCGGCATCATTGATTTAGAAGCATTAGTTTGTACATACAACAGCCGAGAGCATAATAAAAAGGCTCCCTTTGCAGTTGTACTACTGCGACCCAGAGTATGACTGAATTACAATGCGCTTACTGCACGAAACCAACACTGCTGGGACTATTTAATCTTTTCAAGAGCGCAGTAATACGAGGCCTGTGGTCTTCCACCTTAGGCATACATTTGGGATATCATCTAACTCTTTATAAAAGTCAAATTAAGTTACATATTACATATACGTAATATGAGGCATGTCCCACATGATCTAGTGATTAAGATTTGTGGTTTGAGGGTGGCTGTGGCTCAGCAGGTAGAACGCATCATCAGCACAAGACACTGGAGACACCTGATATTCCTCTGGAGCTCTGTTGCTCCAGATGGTTAGGCTGGCACTTGAGCAGTAACGTGGTGGTGACTGTGAATACAACAACAGTGTATGATTTTTTCTTTTTGATAGACGCAGATTAGAATTTGTGTTACTGATACAAAAGTGTTTTATCTTTTGAATTTGGCGGATTGGTTGCAAACACAGCTGTCTGGCAATGTTTCACAACAACACAGAGCTGAAAATCCAGAAAGTGTCATACTTCAACACATATTTCACAAGACTTCCACTAGTGTTGCAGTTTTGCTTCAGCAGTTTAACATTTGTTTTCACTGCCAAATACCATTAGGTCACCATTAAGAGTTAAGTATTGAGCCAATATTGTTGCTAGTGCAGACCTCAAGAGATTGTCCAAGTGACAAGGCCATTAGTATGGTTCAGGACCTTTACAAGACGAGAGCAGCCCTAGGCTACGTTGCATTAGAGCCACAATTAACTGTGTTAATATGTACTGGATCCTCTCCGCTTTCAGCTTTCTGACAGCCAGCAGTGGCCGTGACCCTCATTAACCGAGCCACCGTACCTGCTCCTCAGCTCATATCAATGACCAGCTGCCCCTCACATTGCACAGTAATAATGTTGGACAAAATGATATCTGCAGAGAGTATGTTATTCAAGAGTAGATGGGGAAAAGAATGTAATTTCTCATTTATTCTCAAAATTAGAAGACAGGCTTTCAAAAGCTGCTGGCAATGACACACCAATGACTCCGTATATTTTTAATATTTAATTTTAATTTTTTTTTTTTTTTTTTTTTTAATATAAAAATTTAAAAAAAAAAAAATAAGTTTTTTTTTTAAC
>VVHJ01013565.1:3892-27155 GCA_015107715.1 Tylochromis polylepis | reverse complement strand
ACAGAGTTTCACTCACACACACTCACACAGAGAGTGGAACTGCAGGGGGTCATAAATTAGGAGACCCTTCCCTTTAACCTCCCCCAAAAACCTGTAGCTTGAGCTGAGACAAAGAGAGCCACACCTCATAATGGAAAATCCCCAAGGGGTGTCTCTGAGTGGGATGGGACCCCCTGGTACTGGTGGCAATTACGCACGCACGAGGACGCGCACACAGACACTTGTAGGTGTGCACGTGCATACACAACCATTGTACCTCATGTTAAATTTACGATTAGGCTTGGCTGTATAAATTCCCTTGCACACAAAGCACCGTTGAGACTGCTTGGGGACTGCACCGGAGCAGATCTCCACTTCCGGAAGTTAAAATAAAGTTTGAAAAGCCGTTTGGGTTGCAGTGCGTCCTTTCAGCGGCCTCTCAGAGATCAAGAAGAACCAGGGCGGGTTTGTGAAATCCAACACTAGCTTTAAACGTGAAAAAAGTATTTGTGCATGGATGATGAGCTGGCGAGGTTTGTGAAATTTAGTCAGGGGTGTGCAGCTTTTGAATCTGTCTTAGAACACTGGTTTAACAGTTGTTTTCACTGATGTTTACCATTTTCTGCTTTATTTCAAAGCTCTGACACTAAATGGGCATACGCTAAAATATTTTGGTTTCCTAATATGTCATGTCATTGACTACAGTTTAACCCATTAACAATAATGTATGCATGTCACCTAATGACATATTCTTTTGTCACTGCATTATTACTGAGTGCTATGTATAATAATGATAACAGTAGGGTGGGGCTTTTCCTGGCATGAGAGATACACCGACCAATCGCAAGGGGCTTTCTTTGAAGGAAGCAGTCATTAACGGATGGAAATCTGGCCAATGGGCATACACTGGGCTTTTTTTTTTTTTCATTTTCATGTAGCCATGAGATGCATAGTTAAGATTCCTTTGCAATATTTTTGTTTTAAAACAAGAGGGAAAAAAAACAAACCTGACAGTAACAGTTGATAAATATTTTTTGTTTTAGGAAATATTGTCTTTATGTAAACTTTAAACTACAGAGGACAGGGCTTAGCAGACAGTCAGTCTCTTCTTAGGTAAAATACACGAAAAACCTTCATGATTGTCACAGTTTTTGTTTCACTTCACTTGGTAGCAGCGAAGTGTATTAAAGCAAATCGCAGCTGACAGAAATCAACCCCCCCCCCCAGTTCTCATCTAAAACTTAAACAACCAGCCAGACTCATTATGCAGCTCTGTGATCACTCCATATATTATCCTTGCAGGCAGGTAGTAAAACAATGTGATTTGTGTCTCTGAATAAGCAAGTGGTCCAGCGGTGTGTGTGTGCGTGCTCCTAGCAGCGGCTGTGCAGCTCTCTCAGGTGACAGTGATCACTGAGTGCTTATTATATGCAGCCTGAGAGGTCAATGCATCAATGCTCAGGGTATACGTGAACATTTATGCAGCACACTCAATCAGAAGTGAGGAAGCAGCGGGTGGTTCTGACCAACGAGGCTGTGCACAGGCTTAGAAAAATCCCAGAGGAAATCACACACCTCCTCCCACCCCCTTGTTAGGAACAAATAAAAAGAATCATTCATCACGCTTCACATATGCACAAAAAGAAAGTCTCCTCTGATTGGAGTGACTCACAGAGCAAAGTAATGACTCATCACTTTCTACCACACGCACAGCAAATCCTCCTTTGTAGGTGGCCCATTAGGGATTCAGCAGTGGAGAAAAAGTGGGTCACGGGGTCTGTCTACCTATTTTGAATTATGACTGCACAACATGTTCCTTCACACCCTCTTTCCTTTTAACATGTAGAGTAACCTCACAACTCGAACACACTCAGAGATGCACGCATTCGCCACGATTTTCTAAAGGTTTTATAGGCTGGTACTCACTGCTGATCTTCGCATGCTGCTCCAGGACTGAGATACAGGACGGCTGGTTTTGGTGTCTATGACCTCAGAGCCCAGAGATGAAGGGGGCATATAGTGTCTCGCCCTGGACTGAATCGCCATCTGATAAGCCACCTCAAATGCCTGTCCCAGCGTTAGGATGATCTCGTAGGTCTGTGTCTGTGTCAGTGGGAAATAAAGATTCATCGTATTGAAATAAGTGATGAAAAGCAAACCTGACAAAAACAACTTTTTAACAGCTGACTTTAAATGATTATCACCACTAAGGCAAAATCTTTATGCGCTTTGCTTGTGTGCTCAGTAAACATTTAATTTCCATAAAAACACACAACTTGTATTAGTTACACTACAAAGCTTGGTCTAAAAAAGTCTTCTGAACGTGTTACAGTATTTGTTTTGAGTTAACCACTATTCAATTTGGTTTGCAAACACTTGTTTTCAGCAAATTCACAGCACACAAAAACGCTGCTCTTCACATTTTTAGGATAATTACTTTGTATAATTATCCACAGGCTCTTGTTTGAATATGATGAATTTACAGAGAAAAGCTAAAGCAGTTTTTAATCAGACATTCGGTGCATGGAGGAGCTGTATGAAGTACAAATAATCAAGGCTCAGCAATGTTTTATTTGGCCCCGTAAAGATCTTTTCAATGCAGTTCATTAAACCCCCCCCCCACACACACACACACACAAAAAATGTTTCCCTGCAGTTTAAGTGCCCCCACAGTGGTCGATATGCCAAAAATGAAAGATCACTATTGACCTTTTAACAGACCTTTTGACTCAAATGACAACATAATTTGTGCTTGTGCATGGAAATGCCATGCATAGCAGGAGTGGGTCTTCAATCAAGCTATTTGATGAGCCAATCAAGAAAATAATCCATAGGATGCTCCAGGCAGGTTTAACTGCAGGATATCTGCCGTCCTACAAGGGACACTTTGGTTTTCTTACTTTATTTACCAAAAATTTGCAAAATGCTTCACAATGATATGAAAATATGGGGCTTTCCATAGTGGATTATTTTAATATATTAGCATAATTACAGTATATTATGCTCATAGTTCGAAGTCTATTAAATCAATCACAGGGCTGATGTTACTCACCACTTCCACAGTGCTGAAGACATGACAGAAGTGGTGGCCGCTCTTCAGATCCTTGGTAATGTATGCAAATGTGCAGAGGTCATCTGGGTCTTGGGCGGCACAGGAGATGTTCCTGATCTCATGTTCTGCTACTATAGTCTAATGAAGACAGGAATGAAGTGAGTGCTAATTGGGAATCAACCACTAATGGACAGTGAGAAAGTCGACAGCAGTGTTTGCATCGGAGGGGGTCAATAATCGCAGATAAACACTTTCCCATTACCTTTGTGGCTGCATCGATGAACTTAACACCTCTATAGGTAATGGACAGTATGACAACTGGACCCTTTTTTGAGTCCTTGGATTTCTGGAATAGATACAATAAAGAATAACTGAGAAACAAGAAAAAAATCCCTGCCTATTTTGGGGAGTTTATTAATTGTTATGACGGATAAAAACACTTTTCAGTTATTCTTGAAAAAGAAGGAAAAATTAAGGTTTTGTAATACCAAACCCAGACAATAAAGCAGTAAATCTTTGTCCACTCTCCTACAGTTTAGGCTTTGTCCTGTTTTATATTTGTGGTCTCTCTATGCTCCTTTTTTCTCTCTTCTTTCCCCTCGTGATTTAACCAGTCGCAGCAGATGACTGCCCCCCACCCCCGATCCTCAGCTCTTTTGGGCCAGTATGCCTGATCGTCTCCTTAATCAGAACCTAAACACAGATCATGAACCAACAGTATTGCTGCACACATGAAAGCAAGCAACCAAGCTAAGGGTTTAGCTTCAGCTGTTTGCTGGCAGATAAATCTAGTTGTTACTTGTATTTAGTGAAAAAAGTGCATTTTAGGGGACTTAAAAATGAATTTATTATTGTATTGATGGCGTGAACCAGCATGGTGTTTGCCCAAAAAGTAAATTAAAGTAGTAAAAAAAAAACCAAAACAACCAGCAAGAACCTGTAAGAAAAAAAGCTTTTTAAACCTTATTTTGGGAAAATGCCACCAAGTTTTTCAAATTAAAATTTTTTTTTATTTAACTGGTTATTCTATAAATACAGTTATAGCGCTCTCCCCAACCATTTGGAGGGGGCGTCAGTGTTGGGTGTTACCACGATGGCTTTTAGATTTGCTCTTAGAAGGACTTTGATAAATACTTACCCTAATTTTCGCACAGGCATCTTGTGTGGACTCAATCCCTCGTAGATCCCTGATTATCAATGATCCTAGATACTAGAGGAAAGAGTCAAAACACAGTTTAGAAAATGATTTAAAAGTTGGTGCTGGCAAACTAAGTCAACTACAGACACAGACGGGCCATCGCAAGCACAGGATGTATTTGAATTAACATGTCCTACACTATTTCTTGTTTAATAGTGCAATGTCCATCTATATCATATATTTACAGCATATTCTGGCATCTATGCTGAGGACAGTAAAAGTGACTTACTGTTGCCTCGTACCCGCAGGAGTCCAGAATTAGTTTCTCAGGCTGGTGATGCCAGGCGGAGACCGTGGCATAGGTAGCAGAGTGGCTCGGCGGCCGGAGGTTTAAACGAGACTCTTTATGTCGGTCGCTGTGTCTGTCCTGCAGAGATGCAAATTACCAGGCTGCTGAACGCAATAAAGAGAACAGACTGATCTAAGAAGAAAAAATCCCGTGACTTGTGTTCAATTTTTTTGTAGATAATAAAGAAGGATAAAACACTTTTTTCCCCACTGTTTTGCAGTATCTTTGTAACCACATTCATTTCAAACACTAATTTGTGCACCCATCAAGTTGTCAAGGTAAAATATTTCTGACTGCTGAACATTAGTGTGAAGGAAAATGTCTGGTCAGCAGTTTAATGCAAGTCTTTTATGCTAGGAAACTAATAAATATTCATACATGCTGGGCCTTAAGGTCAGTGTAGGCTGTGCTCAGTGCTTTCATGAATCACTGTCAGAGTAAAATATACTTATGATGATCATTACACACTAAGGTTTTAGGGAAATGATAAGTATTGATTTTTATACATTACGCTGCTCCTTAAGCAGTGGTACCATATTCCCTTTCCTTATTTGTGGATGGTCCTGTGTGCTTCCAGATTGGCCTCAGTGAGTCGGACAGCAGCTATGCCAGCTTGACTGTTTGTGTCATAGTTTGACCTTTAACAAATGCTAGGATTTGATCACTGTGTTATTTCCTGAATTTCTTGGTTTCTTCTTTAAGAGAAGAAACCAAGAAATTCAGGGTGGCTGAACTGAATTCACAATAGTCAGCAAAGATCAAAAACTGCTCAATGGCACTTCATGTCTTTTTTGTTTTTTCTTCTTTGGACTTCTTCATCACAATGAACCTCAATTCATTTTATTCGGTATTTTACACATATTTTCTATATTCTATTTATCAGTTTTGGGACTTCAGCCAAATCATTGTGCCTTAATGGAAGTTAAGATTAGCTTAATTAGGTAAAATTACAAAGTTATATATATAAGAAATAAACTCAAGTTTTTGTTTATTAAGAATCAGCAGTGCTTCAAAGGTTTATTTGGACAGGGAGAAAAAATCAGAAGATGATTAAATATGATACTGAGTTTTCCAACTATACCGATTCAAAATATCGGCTCCACAATGTGGGTTTCCAAAACTTTCCATCGACTGTATTTTCTACGTACAACTGAGCACATCATTAACACTGGAGCCACAAGGTGGGATGAGATAGTTCAAGCTGATCAGGATACCTCCTGGACAGCTCTTAGTAGAGGCTTATCAGGCATGTCTAACCAGGAGGAGAGCAACAGGCAGACCTAGGACATACTGGAGAGTTTATATATCTCCAGGACTAAGGACTAAGCAAGAGCTGTAGGAGGTGGCTGAGTGCGAGGATCTCTGAACATCTCTGCTTAGACTGCTGCCCCGGTTATCCAGCAAAAATAAAATGAAAAAAACCAACAACCTTGAATGCACCTCTGCTTTTTTCACTGGCTCTAGTTACATTTTACTTTAATCAGTCACTCTGTACATGCAAGCGTCAATGTAATTCAAAAAGTAAACTTGGTTTTACATCCAGAACAGCACAGTACATTTAACTTTTTGTAGCATTTATTTATTTATTTAAAAAAGAAATAAGAAGTCAGAGTGGTGTTATTATTTAAAAAGAAATACCAATACCCTCAAAGCTATTTCTACTTGATAACAAGCAGCAAACAAAATGAGCCTTAGTACCAAAAAGACACTGGATAAGACAAATGATGTGAAACCTATGGCTAGAAAGACTAAATATATTGTAAATATTATGTATGTTAGATTGAAGGACAAGCAACGGGTAGTAGAAAAGGTTTGCAATTAATCTGACTGACTTATTGTCAATGGTTTTCTGTGTGTGGAAACAGGGAACAGGCTGTTTTCTTTTCATCTTTATCATTTCTTTGTGCCTGATTGTGCTGCTATATCTACTGAAAGCTACAGACATTGTTGGAGGAAAGTATTCAGGTAAAAGAAGGTGGCACTCACTACAGAACGTGGCCTCTCGCTATAAGAACGCAGAGATACACTACAGTCTTGGTCGACTCCTCTTCGCCTCCGATCTGACTCGGTCAGGGGAAGGAGCATGTCCATGGAGCGACTGGTGTAGGGGTCCAGCTGACTGAGGGGAGATGTGGTCTGGGATAGGAGGTCATGGAACTGCCATACGCACCGAAACCCACACACGCACACAGACCACAGATTAATGATTTGAAAGCACTGTCTACACAGGCTGGTTTTCCTGATCTACATCCAAGCCTAATCCTCGACAAAAAAGAGCCTCTTCCATGGAGATTCTCAATTCTTTTGAGCCCAGTTTAATCTGCCTGGGAAATCAGCCCTCAGTATTTAACTGTTGTGAACATAATGAAATTGAAGAATCTCATTCCAAAATTAGATATCCGCTGCAGAAAGAAAAAGGATCCATTTTCTCACAAAATGATATTGGTATAGAAAAAAAGCTCAACCATGGCATGCTGCTTTACACTTCAGCTCTGTTTGGATTGTTGTACAGTAAGAAAAAAATAAACTAAAATATAACAGCACACAGGAACAAGGGTAAACCTACTGAGGAAAAAAAAAATCTCATAACAGACAAGAGTGACACAATATGTGTGTTATATCGAGGGTATGTGCAGAGCTATCCTTCTTGCTAAGCGCATTAAGCATATCTAATCTATTAATCGAATAAGCGTCGACAGTGGTTAAATAGCAGCACTAACACTGCTGCAATCTGGCTGGTGCTTTAAATAAAAACATCTTCCATCTTTTGGACCTGACTGTATTTTTGTTAATTCTAGAGAATATCCTGACAAACCTAACAAACAAGAAAATGTGAAATCCATTACCATAATTGGGGACAGACGGCGGGACTTAGATGGAGCCTCTTCATAGGGTCTCTCTGCTAGAGAGGCAATGATCCTCTTCCTGTGACCCAGAGGACCAACCTTAATAACCTAGAGAGGACAACATCAGGGCATAGCATGAGACTTTCCACTGCACCCTTACATCCATATCTTACATACAAGAGTTTATCTAGACTAAACTAATATAGATACTTTATATTCAAAATAAACTGACACAGAGTGGTGGCAAGCAACCCTCACTGGCAGGCATCCACAGGCAAACAGAAATGACTCTCGTCAATAATTCAACCTCAATCTGTTTTGCCGTAAGCTTGAAGTACCGCACTGTCTCCTTCTTGGGACATTCTATAATTTACGACCCATTTTTGGACATAGTGCTTAAAAAACACACAAGACTTTACTGATTTATGTACGATAACATGTGACATATGAAAAAGATAAAGCATAACAGTGTCACTATGCAAATACACACTGTGTTTGCCATTCACGGTATATAAACACTGCTTGTCTAGCCACAGCATCTGTCTCGCTAAACCTTTGTTTGTTTTTTTTACAAAGGCCACTTCAGCTAGTATAGCTAAAATCCTCATAAGAGGCACAATAAGCTAATTTTATGCAGTCAAAACCCATCACCCCAAAACTGACAATTTGCATAATTGGCTATTAACATTCATGCTCATCCAGTAAAGGTGGATGTTGAGTGATTAATGTTACATTTGCAATTATGTTACGGGTACAAAATATTCCATAACAGGCTCATATGATTCTTTGTCTGAAGCTTCAATTATTTATTCAGTGGGAGTCGGAGGCAGAAGAGGCAACTGGTCTGTGTGCTGGATTTCTGGTGCTGTTTTCATTACAACCATGTACAGAATCCCAGTGAGGCCAGTGTGCACGAGGTCTGTGAAATGAGACAAAATTTAAATAGTAATAAAGAACGCCTTGGGATTATACAGGGAACTGGCTCATAGATCACCTCAGTGCTTGATGCTGTTTGCTGTGAGATGCTGAGAAGGATGTAGGAGATGTAATGGGCAAAGTGAGTTCTGCCAAGATGCTCAGAGGCAGTTCTGCTACTCTGCACACTGAAAGTAATGTGCCCTGCACTCACACCCCCATCTTTCTGCATCGCAGTCTGCTGGACACCATCCCTCGCACACTGCATAGGCAGTATGCTTGGCTGCTGCTCTACTGTTCCTGCTGCTGTGGCTGCAGCTGTTGCTGGTTTCTGCTAATTTACCACCACATTTTTTTTGTGTTTTTCCCAACTATGCATGCAAACAAATGGAGTGAGAAGTGCAAAAAAACAAAACAAAAAAGAAAAATGATGATTCAGTATATCAGCTTCGTTACAGTGCTCTCTTTGCGTATGAGCCATATTGGATCATCTCATTGCTGGTATTTTTTTGTGAGTCACAACAAGAAAATTAATATTCTCAACACAATCTGTTATAGCTCAGAAGACACAGAAACATTATCGCCACATTAAAAACTGACAGGCAGATGTTGATTCCACATACACTAGTGATCCAGTCAGACCCTCTCTCAGAGTAAGAAATATTGATCACATTATTGCAGTGAATAAAGGAAATGCACATTACTGGTGACTGATTGACAACCATTTGGTCAAATGAGATGGTTGTAATCAGACAGCTGCACAACATTCATTCCTCATACAAAAAAAATGGTATTGGTATATACATGAAATGTATGTATTGCTTCATGTCATGCATATTCCTGTCTCATCATATATTGTCCGGTGAACTTGCTTGTATTGGCTCTCATAACACCTCTTGTCTCTGCTGCGCCAGTGTCAGCAATATAACCCTATGACACGTTTGGATTATGCTATTTTCACATATGAAGTTTGGACAGTTTTGGGAAAATCGAGTCGGGATATTTTCCAGTTGTCGTTTCTCACATGCGGCACACATAAGGAAACAGTCCACTTCAGACACGTTCTAGTTTGGAGATTTACTATATATCTACTGTGATATAGGCAAGAGATTACCACTCTCTCACGGTAAATGATCTTTTTATGAGTTTCTTGCTCTTAACATGAGCAAGAGGATATCATAACACCAAATTTACACAAGCTTCTCCTTCCTATAAAGTGCAAAAAGGAGATAATGCTGCAGACACTGCACAGCTTTCATATTAAAGCAATTTATCAACAATTTAGCAACAATAAACTTCCACTTTGCAAGATCTCTAACATCAGTTACAAAAAGTGAAATTTGTACAATGTGAATAAACCAGGTATCAAGTAGTAAATGGAAAAACATCAAAAGGATGCCTATACAGTTCTTGCAGCTCAATATTGCTTAAGTACTTTGATTTGTGACTCCAGCAAACAAAGCAATGGCTATCTGCAAATTCTCATCACAGGCAGAGCGCCTTTTCCTTCTCAGATTATTCCATTTGGATCATTTACATGTAGCCAGATTAGCTCAAATTATTCAATATTTCACAATAAATTATTTTTAAAAAGAAAAACCCCTAACTAAGGATCATGTGTTTTTCTTCTTCTATATTCTAGTAATTATGTTTCAAACCCGTCAGGAAAACACTGTTCTCCATGTACATACAATCAGAGAAATCAATCCTCCTGCACACATGTTGCACCCATGTTTCTAGGCAAAATTAACAAGACCGCCCCTCTAATCACTAATTATCATAAAATGTCACGCTATTTCCATATGGATAAAACCAAATTACATTTCTCCATGTCATCAGTCACAACTTTGCCTCTTAATTTACACACATCTGTTAATTATCCACTAATTACTGTGCGGTGATTTTGTCTCTGCTATAGTTTTATGCAAATGCTTCCATCACGAAGCATTTCTGATATTTCAGCTCTGCATTTTAAAGTGCTGCTTAACTTCAGTGGGAGCCCCATATTAAGATGGCCTTGTTATTAAGGAGACAGGCTATGAGAACTGGCCCACAGCATCACAGATTCGAAAGCTGATGACTTCGTCGATCCACGGAGTTAATCAATGCTGGACTCCAAACCCCAAAAAGTTCATAGAGCTTAAAATAAAAGCAACTAAATATCAACTAAGGAAAACTTAAATCAAATGTTTTCTGAATTATTTTCGGATTACATACTATACATCCATTTCTGTATGTCATATTTAAATCCAATCAATAGTCATTACTCTTGTCTTGTATAAAAGTTATGGTGAGTGATTATGTGATTATTTATTATTAAAAAATGTCTGATTTTAGTTTAGCTTTTATTCATTTAGTCTTAGTTATTATGATATCAGCGTATTTGGCAGTTGGGATAACTTGAGAATATGATTACAATATAATATATTGTCAAATAAACATACCTTTTTTTCAGTTTCTTTATACCGCTCTCTCTAATTGCTCATGTACCATATTGGATTGTCTCAGTTCTTGCATGTTTTATTAGTACAGCACAATGATACAACAACACAACAATCCAAAAACACTCACACAGACCTCTGAGTCGCAAAAAAAACCTCATGCTAGCCGTATTAAAAACAATTTCCAGAATGACAAGAAATGAAAACTAACAGCATTTCCTCTAACTTTTTAAAATTAGTTTTGCACCTATACAATATAGCTTCCGTGTGTCCCTTTTGTGTAGAGTGCATGTTTTCCTGGTGCACAGTGTTTTTTCTAGAATCTCTGGTTTTACTTGACATTAGAAAACATGCTGTTAATGCCACTTATGTCAGCCCACAACACTCTTATGAAAAATATTCATAATATTCAACATCCTGGTTAAAGAAAGGTTTAAAAATATTATAACCTTTGTGATTGCACGCTCTTGATGAACATCAGCAAGACAGCTTAAAAATATTAACTTCAAAGATTTTCCTTCCTTTACAATGAGCAGAGCATGCTCACTCCTTTATGTGGTGCCACAGTGTTAGTCACTAGCTCACCTACCCACCTCAGCCATGGCGTCAAAGCTTTGTTATTCAAACATGAAGATAAATAAAACACGACCCAAGCAACTGAACTGTAAACATAATGGTACAAATATAGATGTACTAAGTAGAGTAGGGCATTCAGTATTAATGGATGAGCATTAACTATTGTAGACACAGTTTAATACACAGTTATATTTTTAGGTAGCATTTATTTTATCGGAAAAAAAACGTTTTCTGACTCAGAAAGGGTAAAACGTCACAAAAAGTCACAAAACTCAAAATACTTTAGTGGAATGTTGAAAAAAAACCAAATAAAAATAATGTTTTTGCTACGTAATGCATTTAATTACTTGTAGTGTATGTATTTATAATCTGAATAATCAGTGGCATCTTACATTGATGATCTCCAGTTCCCACAGGTTCTTAACGCACTCCAGTGTGCGGTAGCCGCTGGCAAGAAAGTTGGGCAGATATTCATGCAGGCCAAGGCCATCCAACCAAGTGGCAAGAGATGTGCTGCCATCACACCCCAGTGCTTTTACCTGCAGAGACAGACATATCTAAGTAAGCAAGAACTGTAACTTTATGGAAGGACAGTTTGGGTTTTCCACCCAACTAAAGCTGATTGCTGCAGCAGCCATGCTAGGCAAGCAGCTTAAGAAACAGCAATGTCAGTTCAGCTCTTGACTGAAACATCAACGACTGCTGGATGGAGTGCTGCGAAATCATATACAAACATTTATAGTCCCCAGGGAAGGTTACTACTGACTTTGCTGCTCCCTTCACATTCCATCTAAACTTTTCTCTTCTCTAGAAGAAAAATGTACTTTGTACAACACTGCAAAGCTTATGGTCTTAGGTGACAATATACCAGCTGCTTCCACTTCTTTAGCTACACTTGTTCAAGTGTTGGTCTAAAGGAACTGGTACATGCCCATGCTATAGCATTGTTTGACCTGTTCATGCTGGTGGCTGTGAAATGAAAATGATACGATGCTTTGCTGTAGGCACATAAATAGGTAATTTTAGCCAATTGCTACGTGGTTGCTAGGTAATATGATGACGTTACAATATATCACGTATAATTCAGTTTTTGTGGATATAAATGAGATACTACTGTGATGACATAAAAAAGACAATACAATACTTTTAGATGGTGTTATAATTGTTAAACACTAAAAACAGGTCATTTTAGCCTGTTGCTAAGTGGTTGCTAGGGAATCTGAATACCTGATATAGATAATAACCTTCAGGAGCCTATGATGTACCTGTGTGCCAAGTTTGGTTGCTCAACTCCTGACTGTGTAGGAGGAGTTAGCAGCCAAAAAAACAAACACACAGACAGAAATTTGTACAGTAAATCAGTGGCACGTAGACATGGTTAAGATGAACTGCTCAAACCAAGTTCAAGCCAAAAACCTGGAAAAGAGTTGCTTTTTAATGAAGCTTAATTGAAAGCCAGCAGTGTTCTTTGCACTGAACAGTTTGAATAATATTGCCTGCTTTATCAGCCATGTTCTATTCTTAAAATAACTTCATCAGCTTCCTTCGTCGTCCACCTCAACGTAAATATGCAAGAAATGGACCTTAGAGAAATGGAGGTGTAGCAGTATGCAGACTGTAGAAGGCAAGATCAGAATGATTCACTATCATACTCACGATGATAAGAACAAAATTGGCCGGTGCAAATGTTACATAAATTCAACAATAATTTTGCATGCACGGTTGGTTTGCGTTCAGTTTAAGAACATTTCTACAAACATCTTAGTGAAAGACGCCAAATGAGTTCATTAAACTGTAATGACTTCCATATTAACCAGAGTTCAATCTCACAGAAAACATTTGTGAACTAAAACGGGACTCGCATCATGAAGGTGCTGGGGGCCAACTGCATAATGCTATCATTTCAGTGTGTTTTTTACAGAGTCACCGATTCATCTGTGGATTAGTGTTAAAACGATACCAGCGTAGTATAAAACATAATTCACTCAAACATAACTTAGGTTTAATTTTTTTTTTTTATTATTGTTAATGAAGAGAAAAATTGTCTCTTAAAAATGGACAGTTGTCTAAATAAATGTAATAACTAGTGTTTTATGATTCGTTTTTGCATTTGCAGTGATATCAAACAGGATGTTATAAATGAAGAAAGTATGACAAACGCAAATAAAGCCACTTATGCATCCATCCATCCATCCAGCTATCCTCTTAATCAGTTATCCAATTGAGGGTCACTGAGCTGGAGCCTAGCGCAGCTATCATAGAGTGGAAAGTGTGTATTCCTGAATGAAAGATAATAGATTTTAAATTAACCCACTCTGTCAGTTTGTTTGCTTAGACAGCTTTGTTGCTTCAGGGTTAACCCCCTCTATGGACAGCATACTTCTTACTTACTTACTTACTTACTTAATACTTCTTCAACACTATAACACATTTCAGGACACCATTTATCTATTTTTAGCTTATTTGCTATTGTTATTAAAGTACTTGTGCTTATTGGGTTTTTTTTTTTGTTATTTGAAATCCTGTCGGTCGCTGGTCTCGTTAATGCTGAAGATAACCTAAGATATTAAGTACCTTGGGCAAGCTGCGTGCCGCGTGGAGGATTTTCTTTCGATGTCCTGGATCAGTGATCCCGATGTCTCTGAGATCCTGGTCCTCCATCACGTTACTTCCCTGCATGTGCACAAACACAAGAGAGACACACAAATAAACACATTCACACACAGGCACACACAAAGGCGTAGTCATCAGACATACATGCATGCAAACAATCACATACGCACAAGCACATAGACAGTATGCAGAATGGAAATGGATATACAGAACAATAGTATACAAGACAAATCATTTATAATACCGTATACATATTTGCACAGAAATAACCAATACACTCAATAAAAGTATCATGACTTGCTCCACAGCCTTACTGCAAGGGTAAAACTGTGACTGAACAAATACACACTTGCTCTTAACACACACCACATGCGCGAACACGCAGAATATGCACATCTCTGACACAAGCAGTAACAGCAGAGTGGGAGGACAATGAAGTCAAATAAATTGTGCATGCCAAGAGTAATCAATCTGATCTGGTGCGACTCAGCAGGAACAAAGCCTTCAGAATTGCTGCTGCATCTCCAGGATCCCTGTGCTGCTGTGCTTCATCCAGGGACACCAAACAGTCCAAGAGGAAGCATTCCACAACAATTTGAAACTATTTGTTAATTTAGGGTGTGGAAACAATGAACAATGCATTTTTTTTCTCACATCCTGAAAGCTTCAAAAAGAAAATTCTTCCCTTATTCAAATCACAGCCCCACTTGCTTCATCGTCTTATACTGGTTTATAGGTAGGAATGTAAATACAAGGAGAACCATGAAAATGAAGAGCTAAGCATTTTTCCCTGAGGACTGCTGCAGATTGATTCTCTCTGGCCAAGAATGTTAAAATGTTCTGTAGTCTTTACTCAATCTGCTCTCACTGGATTGGTTTCAGAGCACAATGCAGCAGTATTCACAGCCCTCTATCAGGGTGCAGTTGGGAGATTACTCACTGATCGCAAGAATAAAAGGTCAAAATGAAGCGGGCCTGATGTAAGGGAGGTCCAAAAATAGATCCTCCACTTTTATTAACACAGTTGGAAGTTTGATGATGCCTCGGGAGACTCTGCAAACTTGTTATTTCATGCTGCATTTGAAACATGTGACAGGAATATATGGTTCAGTTCTTACATAGCTTATAAGCTATGGTAGTGTGATTTGATCTGATACGACTTGCAGATGTAGCCATGGTAGAAGTCCTTCATCTCACTAAATGCACTCAGTTAAGGCAACAGTAAATTAGAACTGCTCTATTGCTCTTCTCCACAGAGGAATAGTTTGGAAGCATAAAAACTTCCCATTTTTAAAGTGAAGGTAACAATGAAATGGTAAAGAATAAAGAGTTTATGGATCAGAATGTTTATGTTCAGCTCCATATTATGACATCTGAAAATGGGCAGGGGGGACTGTAGGGTCTGATGCAATATTAATGCAGAAGAGATACAATGTAAATGGATGATGATGGATGAACTTCTAAGATGTTCTCCACTAGATTGTTTGCCTGAAAAAAAAAAAAAAGAAATAATGTGTATTTGTATTTTTTCACTCAAATGAAATGTGTGGCCATGAAGGCCAAGAGAATGAAAGCCACGGGTGCCCCACTTTTGGTAGTGCAAAAATGATTATCATCGTGTAAAAATTATGAGAATGGGCACACAGCTGTTCATAATTTATGATCCCTCAAAAGCTGCATCTCAGAGCAATCATCACATGCAGAGAGCCTTGCTGACTCATGTTAGCGGCTGCTCTCGTGCGCTGACGGGTGGGCACAAGGAAACTTTCCAAGCAGCACTATACAGTGTATCTTAAGCTATGACGGCAGTGGGTTGTGGGTACAGTAAGGCTTGCATGCTGAGACTCCTGTCACTGCAGAATTAAACTGGGAAGAGCTTTCAGTCCCCTCTGGGTTCACAAACGATATAGTGTTTAAAGTAAAATCCGCTCTGGGTTTACCCTGATCTTGTTTTTATGTGGAGTGATTTCCAGAAATGGTTAAATATTACTACACGTTCCTCTGGGCTCCACTGCATTGTTCCTAAATACAGTGTTAATACATAAATGAAA
Source organism: Tylochromis polylepis (assembly GCA_015107715.1). Lineage (NCBI taxonomy): Eukaryota > Metazoa > Chordata > Actinopteri > Cichliformes > Cichlidae > Tylochromis > Tylochromis polylepis. Next base: position 11,195 of record VVHJ01013565.1, on the reverse strand, counting down.
TCACACATGACGGGGAACTGAAAATGAGCCACAGTACTGCCCTCTACTGATCAATTTACTCAAATTTGCAATGAATCCCACAAATGAGTTCTGATATTTAAGTTCAGTGAGATTGATGACATCTGAAGCAAGCCTAGCACAATCTAAAAGGTCAATATTAAACATTCACAGTGCCTGTCTGCCTACTCTGACCTTTCTTCTTGTTTGCAACCTCCACATCCTTGTAAATATCCATGGCTAATTTGCCTTGTGAAGCTAATGATTTATTTCCTTGATGCATCAAGTCCAGCAGACATATTAGCTGTGGCATGAACATGAACATCAGAACAGCTAATGAACCAAGTCCTCATCACATTGTATCCCGGAAATCTTGATCAACATGGATTCTTCAATCCCAATCAGACAGTAAAGCTTGCTTTATGTTCTCTAAGTCTACTAAATGATAAATGTTACATTTTGGGTGAAATAACAAAATACAGGCAGAGATATTGCTTAGTCATTTGAGGATGACAGTTATTCTGCCTGGTTGTTGCATCTGGCTTTTGTTGGCTACATAACCAATCAATAAGAAGAACAGAAGAAGAACTTCATCAACTAAATGAAGTACCTACTCCCACGTGGTCATTAACAAGAGGATTAAAAACATATAATGATTAGATTTATTCCATCAAGGTTAGAAATCATCTTATTTTAGTGCCACAGGACTCATTACCTTGAATCTTATGCAGTGAAGTCTGAATTTAATACAGATGACCTGAGTTTTTTTACAGTACAGTACAATTGGCTGAATCCATAATGTGTTTTTTGCTGGACATTTTCTGACTGAAAAAAGTCAACTTGCCCTTTTATTCCTAGTGTACTAATTATGTAACAGCATTTCCAAATCTCTCAGTGTGTAAATTACTTCAAACTTAATTAACTCCAGTGTATTATTCTGGAGATAACTGATTTATTAGTGTAGCTGTAATCACCTCCTGCCAAATACTGTATTTCTTTATTTCTACAACCATGCTCTTATAGTTGTGGTATCGCCTCATAAACAAATACAAATCTGAGTCCATCTGATTGGTCACATTCTTATGGATTTCCATTATACTGCAATCTCATTTCTACCCAAAATGAAAATCCAGAAAAGAGAGCAGCACTTATAAACTATACTGACTTGTGAATACAACCACTCTTTTTTTTCTGACTTCACTGGTCTCACTTGACTGAGCTCCACTGTGACATCAGACGTACTGTATCATATAACCCATGGTGCTAATGCAGCTCTGTGGCCTGAGAAACGTCCACAGTTACCCTCAGGCCTACTTATTTACAGCGTATAGCCATGTTTTCAGAGAAACATGACTATCGGATGGAAAATGGTGTTTTTGGCTATCCCTGTCAAATGCAATATCAGGTTCCCTCTCAATGTTCTTTATGGGAAACATGATAAAGCTTTCAGCCAGATTGTGGACATGCTTTAGTATGAATATATTAATATTAGATTCTGACTGGAGCATTAAAAAAATGCAAAATAACTTTTTTTAATCACTACAGTGGAAAAAACTATGATTTTGTTCTTTTTGGGGGTTTAAATAATAAATTAGAAAATAGAAAAATAGACGCATGCAAACGTGTATTGCAATTGTAGCATATCATTGTAAAAAATAAAATAAAATACAGCACAACAGCATGCTGCTGCAGTGTAATCATCTCTTGTACAGTTAATGCAAGCCAGGCCCACCACATGGATACTATAGAGAATAATCTGTGGAGGATTTAATAAGATTTAGCAATCAACCATGCAAAGTGTATCTACGATAAAACATGCTGTGCTTATATTACGGATTGTCTGTCCTGGTTAAGTGACTATATCTAAACAGAGGTTAAGTACAGTGGCTGTAAATCAAGGGATTCAATATGGGGATGGACATCTGAATTTTACAGTAAATGGGATGACTGGGAATGCTGGGGAAAAAAAGTTAATGAATTTTGGCTGCTTGTGTGTTCCCATTGGTGACAGCTAATACTCTTTAAAGGGATTCAGTAAGAGGCCATAAATTTTAGCTGGGTCATGCGTTGCACGGAGGTGAGGAGGAGTTATGGAGGGGAGATGGGAAAGTGTTATAAAGGAAGAGAGAGAGAGAGTGGAAGGATGAGTGAGAGATAGAAATAAGGGGGCGTGGAGTTACCAGGAGACAAGCAGAGTGGTGACATAAAAAGACTAATGCAGCTTGTTTGACAGCAGAGAGACAGGGTGATGTAAAGTGGAAGCGACCCTTGAAATGACATGCTGCAGGTGACTCACCATGAATCGTAGGTCATCAAAGCCATTGAGCAGGAGCTTGCTCTCGTACTGCGGCAGCCCCACGTGCTCCAGCCACTCTCCCACCGGCTGGTCCAGGGCTTTACCACAGGCCCCATCTGCCGAGAGAGGGAAGCGCTTCAGCAGGGAGAAGCCGTTCAGCCGGTAGCAGCGGCACTCAGAGGACGACACATGGCATTGCCACATCATCCTCGGCCAGCAGAAGCAGAGCCGAGTGCAGCAGCACCAGGCAGGGTAGGGGGGAGACAGGGTCCAGGCCGGGGGTGAGGGGCTCCCACAGTACAGGCGGGGGCCCGGCTAAACTCAAACACAGGAGGAGGAAAGGAAGTGCTGCAGGCACCGCTCAAGCCCTGCAGGGGACTGACTAGGCTAATATACACCCACTGGTGTTAGTGTGACTGACTAGAAATGTCAGGCAAGGGTGGAGGTAGTGCAGGGAAGGGAGCCCATCTGAAGCTCTGTATTGTTAAGTTATGTTGGACTGAGCCACTACAGCATCTTCCAACAAACCGAGCTCACTAAGCATTCCTTTAGTGAGCAGATGAGCAAGTGTAAAAACAAGTACCTAGTTAGTCCAAAATCATTACAATACACCACTACAAGTCAAGAGACTAGATCATTTTCAGACTGAGTGGAAATGGAAATTATGTTTCACTAAATAAGACATTTTCATATACCTGACATTATTTACTCTGTTAAAAATATCCCCGTCACTTATTCTAAAATCAGAAACTACTCCATCAGGATGTAACACAGAAATACTCAGCTCCCCCAAAATGAATCTGTCAGGGTTTTCACCACATACTTGTAAAGCTCTGGCTGAGTCCCATGGCTTCATTGGTCAACCTCTTTGAGAGCTAGGACAAGGCTCATACAATGAAGGTAGCAGCATTCTAAAGTACTGTTGAGGTACGCGTGTTATTTTTGATCAAGGAATAGACATTTGCTTAAATCATATTTCGTCCTTACTCCACAGCCACACGGAGTACGGTCAGGTAGACATATTGTAAATCCTACATCAAAGAAACGTTGGCTTAGGCTTTCCACAGTGTGCTGATTCCAAACTCCTCAATTCATAATAAAATCCAAGTTTAGATTCCTTGATAAAGCTCCAGGTAAGCTGTCTGCCAGAGGAAAAAGGCTCAGTGTCCTTGGTGGTACCAGTGCTCCCTGTGCTGCCCACATTCACACTTTTCAAGCTGCTGGATGTGCGGCTAAGCCAAAGAACGTGCTTCTCATCTCTGAAAGCAGTAAATCCAGGTTCAGATCCAACAGATGGCAGGTGAGCCTCTTGACTCTGAAGCGAGGATCACTGCAGGACCACAGTGCCGGTTAAGGTAGCTCCTTCCTGAGGCAGGCGCCCCCCACTCCCTCCCCAGCCCACCTGGTTCTTCCCCTCGCTGGGTGCAGCTAGCAGCCTCTGTGCTCAGGGCAGAGGTTTGCTGCATCCCCTGCCTGTCGGAGACACGCAGGCAGCGCAGATGCAGTCACAGCAGCTGCTCCTGGCTCACACACGCTACCCCTCACTGCTCACAGGGCATAGCGTCCTCACGCTGGCTACTTCTACACAGGAGACCACCGATCTGCCTCAAGCTCAGCCACTGCCGCCACGTCCTTCTCACATCCACGACAGCCAACAGACTCACTGTTCATCCCCCCCTTCTCATCCGAGCAAATCCCTCAAGCTCTTCTTTGTAACTCCCCCCCCTTGTCTCTCTCTTGTCTCTCTGCTTTCTTTCTCTCAATCTCATAGCCCCATACCCATACTGTGTGATCGCACTGCAGGGCTGCCGTATGCTGCCTGATGAAGTGGGGTGCTGCTCCACGTAACCACCTCGCTCTCCCACTATATCACTTCCCCTCCCTCTGCCTCTCTCTCCCTCTCTGGCTTGCACTCTCCCTCACTCTGTCTCGCTCCTTGCCTCTTGTTCTCAAACACACAGACAGATGCAAACGCACACACACTTTCTCTCTCGACTCATCGTCTGTCTGTCTACCCCTTCCCATTATATCTTGCTCCTCTTTCTCTCTCAATAAAATGCCCACATACTCACTCTTTTCTGACAGTGTCTCTCTAACCTTAACCTACCTCTCCCCCTCCACTGCACTGATTAGAATTGCACAGAAGCACTCTGATCTTGCCAGTGCAGAAAGGACACCACCATCAGAGGCGAGGAACAAGCTCCGAAAGCCCAAAATCACAGTCTTTTCCAGCTAAGAATGACTAGAATTTAAAGGGATGATGGAACATCGATCCAGTTCTGCAGGAGCCACGCCAGTTTTTTTGGCTAACATGGGATATTGAAACAAAGACTCTGCTCAAATCCTTGCTTATTACCAGAAGGCTTTAATTCATTTACATCTTACTTTGATGATAGGACAAGGGGGGGCAGCATTGATTCAAGTCAGCAGAGTTTTTAATGCACTTGGAGAAGAGAAGAGAAGAGAAGAGAAGAGAAGAGAAGAGAAGAGAAGAGAAGAGAAGAGGACATGTCGAGACCTGCCTCTTCTCCATCTCATCCAGCATGACAGAAAAGAGGCAAATTCCATTATGTACTTCCAGATGTCATGTCAACCATTTTTAGAGCACAACAGAGGCTTCTTACAGGAAAAAGCGTGCATAAGAAAGTAAGATGACATTAAATTTTTAGAATTGGGGTTAAAAATAAATAAATCAGGTCATGTGTGGCATTATCATGTCTTTAGTAATCTGATCACAAGTGGACAACTGCAGAAGTTCACACTTGGCATTTGAATGCCAAGTTTTTGCTTTTAATCATAACTATTATATAGCACCAATTTGCAACATCTCAAGACACTTGTATTGGAATGTAAAGACAATACAACCCCAACGACTGGAAGAGGCCACTGTGAGCTAACGCTTCATGATGGTGGGAAGGAAGCACCTCTTTTAACTGGAAAAGACACCTCGTAGAACCAGACTCAGGAAGGGGCAGGCATCTGCCTTGACTGGTTTGGGGGTTGAGGGGAAAGAGAACAAGGGAAAAAAGAGAGAGAATGACAAAAATGTGAACGAGAAAAGTCAAAAACTAATGATAAGACCAAATACGAGACTCCTGCTGCAGCTTAATTTTTCGAACCAGCATCTCACTGATCTACACGACAGCAGACTACTACTGTAAGCTACCACTGTGTAGATGGCTGCCCCTCCCTGAGCCAAGTGCTGCCAGAGGTTTCTTCCTGTTAAAAGGGAGTTTTTTCTTCCCACTGTCACCAAAGCACTTTCTCAGAAGGGTTGGTTCTTTCTCTTTCTTTGTATTATTGTAGGCTTTACAATATAAAGTGCCTTGAGGCAACTGCTGTTGTGATTTGGCACTATGTAAATAAAATTGAACTGAACTGAATTGAATTGCATTAAAGTGCCTTTCACAAATTATGAAATCATCCAATAACCTTTTGCAGAAGTAATAATTAATAATGGTGGCCACAGGTGTTCAAACTGCTAAAGCCCCTGACAGATGCACAGCTGTATTTTAGTGACTAGCAAAGCTTCAGTTGACTAGTGCTACTCTGCAGTCAAGTGCCAACTTCCTGGGCTGAAAAATGAAGCCAATGCTAAAGTACCTGAAGTAGACAGCTTGACTTCAAAGCCACGGTAATCACCACGGATACCAGCCAGGTACAAAGAACAGTTTCTGTCAGTTCTGAATACAGAGAATTTAATTAGGACTTTCGATATAGTAAATATAGCTTTACTGTTAGGGGTGTGGCCACTTTGATTGTCAGGTGGTTGTTGATACGGGCAAGTTACTGAACGGTAACTTTCTTTGTGGTGTTGGTGACCTTTTGACATTTAAACAGTTCAAGATGTTTCTGCCCCAGTTTTATTGCATGAAATTCTATTATTTTATTTACTATTAGAACTAATTAGTGAATATGTGTGGTATGTGCTTTGCATCTCTACAGTTTATGGAAGCATTTCCTAACCAAGTTTAGCACTTCATTTTTTCACTTCATTTTCCGTCTTTCATTATTCTGCCCCCCCAATAAGACAACATGTCAGGACCCACTAAACTAACACCTGAGCTTAAAAAAGCAGTCTACACAAACCAATCGTCACAAATGCTACATTCATCTTTTATATACAAAAAGAAAAAAGGCAGATCAAACCACCTCCAATGGCGGTCTGAGCAATGTGATCTCAGTGCATCTTGAGTATACTCACACCTGTAATTAGCACTGTCCACTTGTGATCTTGACCAAAAATGCATGTTAATGACAGGTGAACAAGGCCTGAAAGACCCGCTCACTCACCTATGCAGGGTGTCCAACGGTGTTATCTGAGTACAGCTCCTGGCAAAGCATTATTATGCAGGCTTTCAAGCAGCCTGCAATCACCTCACACATTCCCCAACGGGTAGCCAGCCAGTCAGTAAGGTAGTCAGGGCGAGGAGAAGCAGTGACAACACAGGGAGGCAAAGTGAAGGGCTATTGATTGAACCTTCTCTTTAATTGGCCACGTATACCTTTGTTTCTTTGCCCTTAACAATTAGGTGAAAGGCCAAGTCAGGTCTCAATGACCTGTCAGTCATCCACAAGGACCGATGCTCATCATTTGTTATCAGGAATAGAGGCTGCTATTACATTTTCTGTGACTGAGGACAAGAATGATAGATAGGGGGAAGGAGAAAGGAAGGGAGAAGGAGAGAATGTGCAAGAGAGATAAGACGGAAAAAAGACTAATAGAGGAGGAGGCGATGAAACATATGGGTGAGATAAGATGGTAATAGGAAGTAAGAAGGATTGAAGTGGACTAATTATGATTCACTACAAGATCCCACAACTCCTCCTTCTCATACTTTACACTTTTCTTCTAAGCCTCATACCAAACTCAGCTTTTACGATACAACAAAAATGTTCAAAATACCATCCACCCCACCCAATTTCTTCCATTCTTTTGGGACAGCAACACCTCCCACGATAGTAAAACCTAATTACTCGGGGGGGGGGGGGGGGGGGCGCCTTTTTTTT
>VVHJ01013552.1:13856-30604 GCA_015107715.1 Tylochromis polylepis | reverse complement strand
AAAATTAAAAAAAAAAAAAAAAAAAAACCAAAAAAAAAAAAACCAAGAAAAAAGAAAAACCAAGAGCTACAGGCCTGAGTATATATATGGCTTGTTTGGAAGGGTAGCCATGAGAAAGTCTTTTCTTTCTAGGAAGAACGTGGCACTGCTTAGGTTTGCAAAGTTGCATTTAAATAAACTTCAAGACTTCTAGAACTGTGTCATTTGGTCAGACGGGACCAAAGAGGGCATAAAGTGTAGCATGATGTTTGGAAAATACTAAACACAGCATAATAGTACAAAAACCTCATACAAACAGCCAACGCATAGGTGGAGTGGTTGATTTGAGCTTGTTTTGCAGACACAGGGCCTGGGAACCTTGGAGTCATCGAGTCATCCCTGAACTCCTCTGTGTACCAAAGTATTCTAGAGTCAAATGTGCTCTGCCAAAGCTTTGCCAAAATTTGGTCAGGCAATAGGACAATGATTCAAAGCACAGTTGCAAAAGAGAAAAGGCTGAAAAAGAGAAGAATCAAGGTGCAATGCCTCAGACAATGCATCAGACCTCAACCTGGTTGAAATACTGTGGCAGAACTTTAGGAGAGCTATGTATAAACAAATGGCCACAAAACTCAGTGAACCGAAGCAATGTTGTATAGAAGAGTGGGACAAATCCTTGACAATCATGTGAGAGACTGATAAATACTTCCTGTTCTTATTACTGAAGGTAGTTCTATAGACTACTGAATCATGCAGTGCACTCTATGCAGTCCTGTGAAAACCTTCTCTTTTATATGACTGTAAATTGTTAGTACTCTCCAAAAAGCTCCACTGCACTTCACAGACAATACAAGTGAAATTCTTTGTTTTGCTGATAGGAGTGTGTTCTCATCACATGATGCTTTTCTTTAGAACAGCTGACAGTATCTGACAGATTTATTGAATGTACATATTTATTTAAATAAGCAAATATTTTAGCTCTTTCCTGTTCCACACTCAGCATGATGGGATCACAAAATGAGCTACAAGAAATGACACAATATATCAATCAGTGCTTACAAAAAGAACCATTTGTCATCTGGCCTATGCTGACAAATAGGCGACTGAGCTGATCATTAACACTGATAGTCAACAATGGTAATATAAATGCAATGTGCAATGTCACTTATATGTATGGCTGCAGTTTTTAAATGTTATTTAACTGCAGTTAACTGCAGGTTGATTGTGATCACGGATATGAACTAAGGTGGAAACACGGCAAAATTTGAATAGTATCTAAAAGATTCTTTGAACTTAAATGGATGAAAAGTAATGGGTGTATAATTATTTGTACCTATGTTGAGGTTCAGGATGATATTTATTGTTCCATTAGGGTAAAACTTATTTATAGCCTTGACTCATGTTGCTGTTAAATCTTAGAGTTGGGATCTGCTGTTAAATACAGTAAATACACCCATTTATGCTATCATACGTCTTTCAGGCTTTAAGGAAAAAAAATCCTTTCTTCTGCTGTGATAAATCAAAACTGCTAACAATGTGGGGAAATTTGCAATTCCTCAGTGTTACATTTGAGCCAAATTGGACACTTTTGAACGTGTCAGCATCTGGCAATCCCTGATTGTTAATTAGATATCATGTTAAACTGTCATTCCCTGTTTGCCTGACTTATTTAATTTGCTCCATCCCAAGTGCTCTGTTCCCCCTTATCTCCAGGAAACAGTTGGGCTGAAGCCATCTCTCCACTGGCTCTCATTTAGGCTGCTGCAGTCCTGTTGACTTCACACATGGAGCAATCCTTTTGTGCTGTTTCTTAGAGGCTTTGATACCACAGGTCTGTCCTGTCAGACTTGAGACAGGCGTTTAATTAAAAGACTACTGCTAAGTTGTTTTTCACTGTCTTGCACTGAGCCATATCACTTTGCCGTCAATTGGTCAAGTGATATTTAAGGAAAAAACGTCTGGTATTTTTAATCTTTTTAAATGCAGCTCCAGTTTCATTAATACTGATAAACTTTTCAGCCCATTCAGATCAGTCGTTGGACCACATCTATGATTATTACATTCAAATGTCAATTGAGAGCATTACCATTATTAAACACTGCTCTCAATCGTCTGCATTCTGTTGCAAAGTTGTGATACTTATCAGCATGAAAATGTTTAATTGTTTAGATAACAGATGCCTAGATGTTGCCGTAATTGCACTTCTCCAATCACTGAGCGTAGATAAAAGCCCTCGACTCACTCTGAAGTTGCTTGTGATCACAGATCGAAAACAAGGCCACGAGATTTAAAGCACATTTAAGAGATTCTTGAAGTGAATGTAGTGGATTAAATGAGAGTGCCAGGAGAAACACTTATGCAGATTAATTTATAGAACTGTGCAAACAGCCAATTAAGAACAACAATAAAATGCCTGCTGATACATCATTTTCCCCAGTGTTCAATTACTTGGACTGAAGTCATTGCATTGCTTACAAATGGCTGACGTATATGTTGCACAGAAGTTAAAATAGTCTTGAAACCTGAGAATGGTTTTCAGCCTGTTCAGCATCATGATGTATGTACACTCATGGCCACTTTTTTAGGTATACTTGTTCTGCTAACAACTGCTAATTATTTTAAATGACCAACCAGCTGATCACATGGTAGCAACTCAGTGCATTAGTTACGCATTGTGATGGAGAGGGCGATTTACATCATGGATGTGCAGATGACAAATCTGCAGCAACTGTGATGCTGTCATGTCAATATGGACAAAAAATTTACCCAATAAAATGGCAGATGAGTGTATATACCAATATGTACTCTGCCAAATATTGGCAATATAGAGTCCAGTGGCAGCATTGCTTTACTTTGTGGCTGAGTTGCTGGCATTCTCCATCGCTTTCAATTTGTTATAATACCACTAACAGTTGACTGGAATATTTAGTGAGGAAATTTCAACTGGCCAGGTGGCATCCTATCCTGGTTCCTCACTGGAATTCACTGAGCTCCTGAGATCGATCCATTCTTTCACAAATGTTCGTAGAAGCAGTCTGCATGCATAGGTGCTTGAGTTTATGCACCTGTGGCCATGGAAGTGATTGGAACACCTGAGTTCAATGATTTGGCTGGGTGGGTGAATACTTTTGGCAATACAGTGTATGCTATCTGGTTTGATTTGACTATCACCAAATCAAGCGAGACATTTACAAAAGTAACAGATAATAACAAATAGGGTTAATGCATCTCTTTCCTAAAACAACAGAACCTAAAAGATTCTGCCTGTTTTTAAATATTGCATTTTATTATTTTAAGACAATGCTGGACGGATTCAGAAAGAATAAATAAATCTTCAGTGTTACCTTAAACCAGACCCAGCTAACACATATCAACCAACTTTGTGCACACACAAAGCAGTAGATACCTCACTAAGTATGGAAAGAAGTAAGGATTACAGGAGAAACTGTAGAAATCAATCAACACGAGAAACAATTGTGTGATGCCTAAAAATTAACTGGTTCACTGACTTCTTACGTGTGATTGTTGTCTTCTTTTTTGATTGATTAGTAATTTTAACAGTCTATTGAAAGATGTACTGGATTGCTGTGTTGTTGGTTTTGATCATGCTGACTTTATTGTGAATGAAACTCTTAGTATCCAATAATAAAATATCTCCCAAAGCTGTTTTTGTTTTTTAATTTACAGATAGCCATACTGTTATAACTGCATTCCTTTATCATACAGTAAATTTATTAGTAAACTGTTGTTACATTTTTCACCCATTTATGTGTTTATTTTATTTCATCTTGAGTCCAAGTATCATAAGGAACAATGAAACATAATCTAAAATTCACATTCTCCCATTTAAAAATAACTCCCAACATTAGCTAAAAGGTGATTATGTACAATGCAGTTCAATTCAACATGAAACAATCTGAGTGGTGAGTGAAATTTACTGAAGATTGTGTTGTTATTGTTTGAGTGGCAGCTGCCCCTTATTAGAGTCACTTATTAATTCTGCTGGCCCACTCACATGCTCATTTCCATAACAGGAATCTTTGAAGGATGTGATGCCTATTATCTCTAGACCTAAACATGGAAGTAAAGGTCAGGAGCTGGCAACATTAATTCAGTTAAGAAAGGCTGGAAAGGAAAGAAGTCCACTGATCCTCACCCTTTTCTGCAGGTGATGCTGTGGCGGGACATAAACATGGTTTAAGAATCACGCAGGCAACAGTCAGATACTTAACAGCCAGCTCTCAGATTCCAGTCCAGTGTCCTGGCTGCTCAAAACTGAATCTCAAAGTGTCAGTTGCCTTCTGTCAAACCTGTTCAACCTGCCAGTAATCAGTGCCTGCATTCAAAGGCTAATGCAACGTGACAGTTGTCAAATCAATGCACCATGTCACCCACCACATCTTTCCAGAAGACACAGCCTTACAGCTCACAGCTACATATCTGTGGCATCCCTGAAGAAATTGGATCTGTTCAGCATTGTACACGGACATGGAAAGAGATTTTTGACCATGGTCTTGTGACCAGCTTTTAGACTGACTGATATTTTACATAGAATTTTGGTTTAATGTACTGAAAATGCAGAAAATTTATTTTGTACACTTTTTAAATGGCATATATTTATATTAACATATTATAAGGATGCTTTACAGAGATACTGAAAGTAGCGGTGTATGCTCACACTAAGAGCACTTGTATCAAGCTCAAACCATGAAACCTTTTTTTTAAAGTTTTAGTCATAGCACTTTATGAAGAGGTGACAGACAAAGGAATCATAACCAAAGGCAAGCTTTTTAGATTTTTAATTACAAACCACTAAATATCCCAGTTTAAATGACAACATGGATCTTATTGGGTTTTTTTCATGTTATCTGTGGTTGATGGATAATTTTGATTTAAAGTTGTTACATTTTGTGGGCTTTGTGTTAACACCTTTTTCCTCTTATTGGTGGAGCATCACTGGTGGAATATAACACTCACACCCCTGGAACTGCGGAAATTCACAACTGGTGTTTTCATGTAATCAAATTAACTCATCGCTGAAGGGTTGTAATCTGAAAAATGTTGGAGCTTTTCAGGATAAATGTGACCACGCCATGAGAATAAAGACATTTGAAATTTTATTTGAAAAGAGACTGCCTTTGGGTTCGTTGAAGTTTTCACATGCATTCCTTCCAAAGAGTGCCTCAGACAAAAATAGTTTGAATCCTCAAAGCGTGTCTTCTCAAAAAAGTCACAGCCCTTACTTGAGGTTGGAGGAAGACTGTAATGTGTGCTATAAAGACCCATATTTACTTGAGCCAATATGTGTTTGAGGTGTGGTCCAGTGTCTGCTGGTAGAGTGAAGTGTTTTGTATGCCTGCCATCCACATTTATTCAATCAGTCATAAATAAAAAAAATCTTATTATCAAAAAAATAATGATTAGTGCAAAAGTAGATTTTTTTTGTACAAATGAGGGTAAATTCAAGGTTTTGCTTTGTTAGTATGCAAACATATTTTAGCCTCAGTCTGTACCCCAGAGCACTGTGGCCATAATATAAGATATGTTTTTGCAGACCAGCATGCAACTGGCAGTTTCTAGATACAGCCTCTTGATGTCATTTTCAATTTTTAATAACACAGTTGTCCCCTCTCTCTTCTTAGAGATTTCCATCAGAGCTTTGCCCACAGTGGAGTATTTCCAGAAGAGCCTCTGAAATTGGATGCTACAAAATCAAGTGGGGATTATGAGGCTAGCCAATACCGAGACAGTCATTTGCAGCATGCACTTGTCTCATTCTTGACCAGATGCCAGAAGTGAGTATTTCAGTTCACCCAGAATGAGAATGATTGATTACAGACAGAAATCTTGCAGCTAAGATTTTTTTCAAAAGCCAACAAGAATAAGAGTCACAATTTCTCAGTTGCCCAGAAAAATGTGCCTCTTCTTAATGGCAGAGTTAATCCCAGTACATGTCTCTTGTAACACTTTCAGTCTTATACGTATGCACCCTGTTCTGACACCTTGGATCTTGTGAATGTGTCTACAGTCCTATCATTCTTCAGCAAAAAACATTATCCCATTTATAGGTATTATTAGAGTTCAATTTATGTTCCTTTCAGCTTGGAGCAGTCTGGCAGGCTCTGATTGCAAAAACAATGCATTTATTTTGCAGGATGAAGGAGCAGGTTTAATGTTGTGGCTTCAGGGAGAGATGTGGGTGTCTGTAGCCCCTGTGAGAGATTTGCATTTACAGAGCCAGAGCTGTGGAGCCTGGTGGCCTATGCTGAAACAGCTGATGTGTTTTGACACTAGTGTCACCAAAATGCAAGCTGAAAGCAAACTGGGTCCCACTGAGAACTTCAGAAAGAGTGACACAGCAGAGATGGGGAAAAAAGTAGAGAGGATGATGACTGAAGACCATTAAAACAGGAGGGATAAATGCACAGATAAACATCCACGGAAAGAGAGAGAGCCAAATGTGATTTTATACCTGACAAAGTTTTCACATTGTCGCCTAAAAAAACAAGCTCCATTTCAGCACTGTCTACCTGAGAAATCTGGCAGCTGACCATGTACTGTTATTACATTTTCATCATGAAATGAACAGCTTTCCAAATGTCACCTGTAGTTTTCAGGGCTTTCATCCATCAGCAGCTGACCAGCTGAAATAGTCTGTGTAATGGAGACAGCTTCTCATGCACTCTCAGGTGTCTGTGTGCTGCTGGTATTGAAAGCTCTTAGAGTTCACTAACCCTTATATAGCGAATGCTTTAGGGCTCCGAGAACGACAGCTGTCACTTTCATCTTTGTCAGAGGGTATTAATCATAAAAATGCAAACGCAGTGTCAAGTCTAAGAAGAACAGTGCATTTCTTCTAGTTTTTCACAGCCCCTGTTTTGTGCTGGTATCTTATCAGATTAGAAAAAGATTAAAGGAGCTAGTGATATTAACGGATCATCTCCAGGCTTTTCCATCCATTTTGTGCCAGCATCACATCTGCTATGTAAAAATAACCTAACATGACAAGGCACCACCCGGACTGAGATATTTTTAGAGCAAACCTTTGAAAAGTAATTTACCTTTCCGATAATCTTTCAAACAACCAGACAAAGTAATGCCAGTGTCTGACATATGACAAAGAGGTCCCCCTTACAGGCTGCCTGTTTTGAGATGCTTTGATGTGTGTTGCGTGATAAAAGCTGGGGGCAGTAGAGCACTACTTTCCTCTCTGCCCTTGGGCGGCTTCAGCAAGGACCTGCTCAACCTTTACTGGCTGTCAGCTCGGGGATTTTGTGTTGAGCTGGTCTAACCTGGTGAGCATACTGGAGTAATCCATATATGTCTTTGCCAGTATAAGAGGAAGACTGGGATATTGGTGAAACTGTCACAGAATGCGCTGAAGTGTGCAGCACATGTGACAGGCTGGCTGTCGTTGTCTGCAGTGGAAAGTCCCATGGATTCATACATATTGATTTTAATTCAGTCTCGTGAATGAGAACAACTGGAATGAACAGGAGGTGTGGCAGGAGCAGGGAATGTGGCTTTGTTTGTCAGACTATCTAAATTGAAAGTGTAATCCAGAAAGCAGCATTCACAACAGACAGTGACTGGAATTTTATCCTTAATTATAATGTTGCTGCAAATTTATTTTATATTTAATTTATATGCTAAATAATGCAATCATTATGCAATAATGTGCCTAGAAATTAGAATTTCATGCGGAATCTAGAGCCTAAGCTGTCCACAAGCTAACAAAAACTTTAACACAGACAGGACATATTCTCTGTAAAAGGCACCGGAACAATTTGCATTCACAGGTAAAAGTGAGGCATTTTCAAGGGATGTGATCACTTTTGCAAATGGTGGAGCAGAGGGGGTCAGAGTTTGGCTTAGGGACACCAGCTGCAGTTTCTGACATTACTGCAGGGCACAGATTAATGGCAGCCATGACCCCTTTGCATCTCGCTGACAGCAGCAGGAGAGTAGCAGGCTGATAGCACTCTAATGATCCCTCTTTTCATGCTTTATGAATATGTCCACAGCACAGTGCGCTCACTTTTATAGACATTTGAAGGTTTTTTTTCTTGCCCCAAAGCAGAGCCTCTTAAAAAGTCTTGACACATCTGTCTTCGATTTAACTGTAGAAACAGAAAAACAAAGCTCTTGAAAATAGATGAAATGTGCTAATATTGTCTCACTGACACTGTGTGAAAATAATTTTAGAAGACAACTTTTTGTTCAACACAACACACATGTTCCTCTTGCTCATACTTACCAAAACCCCCCTCCAACCAAAACAGAGATTGACTTAGCTGAGGGGGCTTATCAGTCAAAGGCATTTGAGTCCTTTCTTTTCCTACCTTAAAATCTTGGAATATAAGATATAAATCTTGTTATCATCGTGATTAAACCTACATTTGGATTTGTCTTGTCAGTTAGCAGTGATGAAGAGGATTCATGGCCATTCATGCTCGAACCACTTTGTATTTCAGATCTATTTAAAATTGCCATTTTTTCTCGGCTAATCCACACTGCCATAAAGACAATGTGAAAACTGTCATGGTCCCTTCTTATTCTCCAGGTGTGGATATTCCTCTTCTCCCTGTCTCTTCCTCTTTTTGCTCTCTCTCTCTTTCTATCTGTGTGAATGTGGGTGTGGGTGTTTGTAACCACTCGCTTCCAGTGGTGGAAGTGGTCTCAGGACGTCTCCGGCACCTGTTGTATACCTGCTCTCCATCTACAAATATTGGTAGTACTTATACCTGGCTCTCATCTCCACTCGTCACCAGACTTGTTTGGCTCATGTGATATAGCTCAGGGTCCTGCATTTTCTTACCTGTCTCTTAACATTCATTGTTTTTGACTGAACTGGAATGGTGCAAACAAAGTCCAGCCATAAATCCCAAAGAACGTCTGCAAAGATAACTGAAGACGGTGTTTGGCTGACACTTCAGAAAAGAGTTGAGATGTGTGAGTACATCCAGACAAGCCAAAAGTATCAATACTTGATAATAATAATGAAATTAAAAATATAAAAAATTAAAGATCCAATTCTACCTGCCAGGGAGTAAGCAACCAAGGATGTACAGGGACAGGTATAATTTTCAAAATATGGGTTTTATTATACACTTAAAAAAGGCAAAATAATATAAATAAATACATAATCATGAAAAAAAACTATTTTAAGAAATAAATGGGCTCATAAATGAGTCACCTAAAGTGAGCTCTACTCAGAAATAATGCTTAACAAAATAATATCTGAACACACTGACCTGTCCAAATGGGAGACAGCTCAATCATTATATTATCTGGGTAACTTAAACTGTACTTAAACCCCTCCAGATGTTGACATGACTAGTCTACATAACTTTAGTTCAAACAGCGGGTCAGATTTACTGCATGAAGCACTCCTGCTGTGTTCTCACCTGGTAAATAAGAGGAAGGTAATTAAGTTAATTTGCATACCTGCACAGCTTGGTATTAGAGGAAATGAAATGGCAGACACTGGGGCCAAACAGGCACTTAAACAGGGAACGGTGGAGATGGCACTTAGTAAAATGGAAGCAAAAAGCATTGACAGCATTGAAAATTAAAAAGAAGTGGCAGCAAAGGTGGGACAACAGGTCAAAGCGAAGACACTTATATAATATATAAGAAAAAGTGGGGCAATGAAAGGCAACTGAAAAAAATAGAAAGGAAGAAGTCATATTATCTAGGTTTTGACTGGGTGTTACAGGGTTAAATTCAACCATGTGGCTATTAGAAAGGCATGATACAGGGCACTGTGAAAAATGGTAAGAAAAGGAAAAGTGTAGCAGTGTTACTGAAATGTAATGAATATAGAAGAGCCGGAGAAGTTCTCAAGGTGAAATAGAAAAATAAAGATATACAGAAGTTAAGTTTGGGTATTTTGTTGCAAGAGGCTGTTAATGCTGGGACCTTCTTCACAGGACGAAGAAGAAGCAGCAGAAGAAGAAGAAAACCAGGAGCCTCCTCTTTTATTTAAACCAGGAAGGATTGGAGCAGCAGACGATTAACTCAAGAAACAGCAAGTGCAGTGTAGTGTCATATTGTATTTTAAAAAATTAACCATATTTATTTAACCAACTGTTTCCTACATAACTTCAGTGACAATAAACTAACTTAAAAGGTGAAAGTGTAAAACATTACTGTGCATTACACCAACCCTTTTTGCATACAGCATATTCCGAAGGGCAACACTTTTCTAACTAAGACCAAAGAAAATAATTTAAATAATTGCCCAGATTCATGCTTTTTTAAACACATCATTTCCTCTGAGTTCATACTTCGTATACTTTCAGACAATCTTTGAATATAGATTGAAAGGACTTTAATTTGAGCGTTGTACATTTGTTGGTAGTGCAATGTACAGATCAAATAATTCATACAAATTTAAGGCATGCACTTTATTGAATAGTTCATTCAAATTCTTACAGCTTGTTTTCTGTTTCTGTCTGCTTTGTTCTCTATGTGTTTCCTCAAACCTCCACATAAATGTATGGAAGTATTAGCATTAGTATTAGTATTAGCCAGCATGCTTTACCATAGGGATGAATACATAATGTGATGAGAAGTGCCTGATGTTTGCCAGACATGGTGCATCATATCAGGCTCCTAGCACAAGAAACAGTCAAACTGAAACTGAACCCTAACAATGTGCAGACCTTTAGATTTTATGTAACAGTTAACTGATACCACCTAAACTGAAGGTGCTGGACAGGATCATTAAGGCAAAATAGCCTACACTGCTGTTACAATCAAAAGTGTAAAGCCTTCTACTGAAAAGGAAGCTTCATCAATGTGAAATTAAATCTAGTGCAAAATGCGCAGGGATCTGAATACTGTCAGAATCTGCTGCCAACGTCACAGTCTGTCTATTGCATGAGCTGAGATCACATCATCAGTTTCTATTCATTCAATTTTCTAACACAGAGGAAGTAAGAGTACATTTGAAATACAGTGAAGAAAAAAATATTTATATGTTTCACTCCCTCTGCATGCATACAACGATTGCTTTAGCAGCTTCAGATATATGTTATATTGTAGCCATCTTCTTGCTGTCCTCTCAAAACTACAGTGACTCTGCACTGTAAAAGCCACCCACAGACCCAGGAGTCTATTCAGACACAAAGACGCCTCTCCTCCTCTTTCCCTTTTTTTTTTTTTAATCACTAATCAATTTCCCCTCAAAGGAACCAGAGAGCTGTTTAATGGCTACAAAAAAGCGGAAAACAGGCAGAGAAATAGATCAAAGCGTCTCTAACACTAGCCAGGTGCAAAGCTCTGGGATCAAACCTTTTATGTGTAGCTAATTCACAATATTATAGTCAGACTTTGTCTTTTAAATTGGTGGTTCTATGGCAATTAAAATGCAGTGACGTCACTCACGATAGTCATTTATAGGCTAATAATATCTGAGCATCTGAGGTGGCTGATTGGATGACTGGTGCTTTAGATAAGGCGTTTATTGCACATCATTTTTAATATCCAGCAAGAGCTTCTTAAACACTTCAAAGCATGTTTTGACAATATTTGAAGAAAAACTTCATTTCTTCATTAATTTTACTTGGAAGTTATACTGTTAATAGCCCACAAACACTTCTTTGTGACACTGTACACCTGAGCTGATGCAAACCGACACAGTCAAACAGGTGGGCGCTTATTTGTCACATGATGGAGCTGACCTTTCATTTGTAAGAATAAGCAGCTTGGACAACAGAACAGCAGAGGTCTTTCAGAAAGCAGCTCCTGGAGTGTGGCAGGCTGGGTGCTGATCTTTTGTGACAGCTGTTGTGTGGTAAGGTGTGGCTCCGCTAGGCCGAGAAGTCATTTCGCACACACACTGCTGCAACGCTTTGTGGTCGCAGCTGCACCTGCGATGCAGACCCTTATAGTGTATGAGCAGAGGAGAGAAAGGTGTCACACACGTAAAGACACACGCCACATGGTGGAGATAAAGCTGCGGCGACTGCAGCTCAAGCTGAAGAAAAGAGACCCGAAAGGAAGATGTTATCAGGACGGCTGTAGTCAAAATCAATTTACCAGATTATTTACTGCTATTTTGGCAACACAACAACAGCTTCCCAGTGGCTGTTGCTCATACACTTACTGTATGTGGTAGAAGCACTGTTATATTAGTGACATTTCTGAATGTCACACACATTACTTGTGCGCTGGATAATTTTGACACTGAGTGATTGGCACTTTTTTTTCTCCGCTCAGATAAAAATTTGCACAGAAAGAGCACTTCGAGTCATCTGCCTTTCTGACTCATTTGCTTCAACTTCCTTCTTTTTCTTATCTTTACTTTTTCTTCTTGCTCGCTCTATCTCCACGTCTCCTCTGCTATATGATAGATCTGTTCTGTCAACGCAACTTCTTATCTTTACTCACCAAGTCTCCCCTTTAAAGAGTCTGTCTTTTTCTTATAAAATGTGGTGCTTTTAATAGAAAAGTCATACATGGGCGTAATTATTCTCTTTCATAAGGATTACTGTAATATACTTTCATGTGTTCACCTATTAACACAAACTTAACCATGTGGCGTTATTATTTTTCCTTTGATAAGTTTATAAGTTTTGGCCAAATTCTATTCTAAATTCAAATCAATCGCATGCACTGTGGAGTTAAGCTGCGGTATAACTTAAATAGAGGAAGTCAGGGATGTGACCGTAACCTGCAGACAGAGTCAGGCGATAATGGAGCCAGGCCTGGGGGAGGAAGAGCTTGCAGCACTGTGAGAAGCAATTTGAGGTAGCTCAATAAGTCATGACCCTGTAGAGGTTTTATCATGCAGCATTCAGGCTTACTTTCATGTGCTGTGACAGAATCAGAAGGTGCACCATTAGGCATGAATTCCCAAGGCACGGCATCAGATCGGAAAGAAAGGACACTTTGCCCAGCTGGCAAGTCAGATTTGACCTATTGTTCATACTGGACACAGAATATGCACAGAATAGGTTACAAATGAAGTAATTCTGTTTTCAGATCTGTCCTATAATAATATACTTGAGCCATTCTAAAATATTGTCCCTCACATAAAAGTGATATATAAGTGCTTAAATGGGCTTGCCCCACATTATCTAGTGGATTTTGTACATTCCTATGTCTCATACCGCTCACTTAGGTTTGTGGATCAGCATCCAGTAATTCTTGGTCTTAGTCTATTGTTACCCTTATTAGGTTTATAGTTGTGATTGTGTTTATTATATGTTTTTATTTTGCTCCACTAATGTAAGGTGACCTTGAGGTTCTTTAAAGGTGCCTATAAATAAAATATATTATTATTATTATGATGATGATGATGATGCTGCTGCTGCTGATGAATTCCCAGTTGGCTTGTAAATGTGACTGTGCATTCAGTCACAGTACCAACACTCTGGAATAGTCTCCCTCCTCAGTTTAGGCCATCTACCTCACTTAAATTCTTCAGATCCCAACTTAAAACATATTTCTTTTCATTAGCTTTTTCAGCTTCAGACTAGATTTGAACTTATTGTGTCACTTTCCCCAGTGCTTTCTTGTTTACTTTTATTATTTTAATTGCTATTTTTACTGTAATCATTTTATATTTTTACTTGTTTTTTAAATATTGAATTATTATTTTTTATTCATTTTATTGCCCTTAAATCATTTGCATTGTGTTTTAATGTTTTTATTCATTGCACAGCACTTTGATGAAGATGATCAGGTTAAGAAATGCTGTATGTTATAGTAAAGTATGGCTTGGCCAAAAGTAGTTCATTAATGGTACAGTGACTGAGTGCAGCTGACAGCTGGGGCATGGGAGTGCACTGCATAGGCAGACAGGACAGTGGTGCTTGGCAGGGAGGCCAGAACTGTCACGGCTCATTTCTACGGTCAGGAATGACGAGTACACTTCTCATCAGTGTATCTTTGCTCAGCCAAAAGATTAGCTCTCCACATAAACGCTGCAGAAGACTTTGTACTTTTGAAAACAGAATAACTATTAACTCTATTAATTAGAGTTTGTGTGACCTTATAATTGCTTGTTTTTATTGTACTGCACGATCACTGTTTCTCTCTGTCCTTTCAAACTGTAAAGCAGTCGAATGAGTACTCCTCTATGTCATTCAGGTCTCACGAGAGCAGGTGGTGGTAATGATGAAAGCCCACAGACGGGTGTGTGATGCCAGTGTGAGCCAGATGTCAAACTGAGGTCTTCAGCTGTTTTCCTGGCCACTGAAAGTGCACAAACAGCTTCACACACAATTGACTCAAAATAAAGACCGCTTGATTAAAAATACACTTTGGTCATGGTGACAGGTCAGGAAAAATGTGATGCAGCAAACTGTAAAAGCAGGAAGAGCGCAGAAGGTCCTTTGTTGTTATGTTGAAACCATCTCATTAATAAATAAAAGAATCTGTCTGTGTGGGGCTGGTCTTAGCTTTTGTTGTGTACCATTCATCCAGTCTACTTTACACTTGGTGGGTTTAGGTCTATTGCTGATAATGCAGAGCCAAGCTTGAAGTAGTTTGGATGAATTCGTCAGGAAAAACCTATGAGTAGAAACACCGACTAAAACTTGTCCAGCTCCTCATACATTACCAAACGTTTTCAAATGCATGACTTTTCTTGGAGAATCAAGCGGTTGAAAAAAATGAAGACATTGCAGAAATGACAAATACTGTGGTTCCTCTACTGCTCCCTCTATGGTGTTAAAAGGCATATAATAGATGGATAGATGGGATATATAGTAATAGATGGATGCTACTGTGACATCATCCACTGATTTGTGAGCTTCACAATGAGTGTTTTTGAAATCACCATCTTGATTTTTTGAAACCATATTCTAAGATCATTCACTCACTCAGGTCAGGGCTGTGGACTGTTTTCTTATAGACTCCTACAGAACTGAGGGTCCTTTTGCAACCACCGGTATCCCTCACTCGTTAAAAACAATGCAGGTTTAAGGTGCAACTATTGCCTTTAAAATGTATTTTTATACATGGTTTTCATGTTTCTTTACAACAACTGTATGGCTAGTTTATTTTTTATTTAACATCTTATATATAAGACATGAAGTTATGGATGTGGCTGCTTTGATTGACAGGAGCTATAGCGTATTCTGGTGATTCCAGTTAGTGAACTGGACTTCTTGACTTTGGATGTGTGGAAAATAATCGCAACATTTCACTTGTTCCACATTTTGTCATGTTACAGTATTATTCCAATTATAACCCCCACCCCCACCCCACTCATTTTGTTTCTTCAGTCTGAAAAAGTCACTTGGATGAAACATTTCTCGCTGCTGAAAACACTACATCCACATGAACAGATTCAACTTTTTAACATTACCCAGAAATATTACTACACTAAAACAGTTTGTAGATCATGAAGAAGAGATAGCAAAGTCTTCTCATTCATCAAAAATAAGTTTGAAAGTGCACCATAAAGATTATGTAACTTAAGAAAAAAGCAAAAAAAGCAAAAAACAACTCCCTTGATACTCTGTCAGAGTGGTCTCTTGAAAAGGTTATTACCTGGTGGTAATGGTGTATGGAGAAACTTCCCCCCGAAAGTCAAGTAATAATTCCCTTTCGGTGACAGCACTGTTCAGATTGTAGGTGGCAGAGAGTGGCATGATTAGAAGGTCAGTAAAGTCTGAAACACCCTCACACAACAGCTGAAATGGATTGCAGGTTCAAGAACACATCAACACCACTATTACTTTAAAGCAACAAAGACTCATTACATATTGTGCTGCATTGCATTTGCATGACTGCAGTGAATAATGAGTTCCTGCTAAAAGTCTCTATTGTCTGTCATGCATCTTGTCTTTAGTGTGTAAATTGTTTGGTTTAGCAACAGCTGATGTATCCTCTAATTACAAGCTGCCATAGCAAAGCTGGTATTGCTTTTACCTTGTGAATCTATTTGTGACTGTGCTGTGTTGGATACACCTACCACAGCAGTAACTATGACAAAGGTGGCTGTGAGTACTTTGGCAGGTGCATTTTTATCTGTCTTCACAGTGGGGGGGGGGGTTTAATTATTTGATCTCCTGCTAAATTTGTATGTTTGCTCACTTACAAAGTAATGAACAGTCTCTAGTTTTTATGTTTAAGAACTAATTTCATTTTAATGGTGAGAGACAGAATATTAACCAAAACACCAGAAAAAAAAAAATCACATTACATAAAAGTTATAAACTGATTTGGATTTCACTGAGTGAAATTTGATCCCCTACAACTCATCCAGAATTCAGAATCCCACAGATCAGCTGTGTGCTCATGTGACACACAGATTACAATCAAACAATCACAATAAATAAATAAATAAATAAATAAATAAAAAATACCCCTGATCTCAACTTGTTATGTATATAAAGCACACCTGTCCACAGACTCAATTACTTCCACTCCAACCTCTCCACGACCACCAGTAAGACCAAAAAGCTGTCAAAGGACATCAGGGTCAAGACTGCAGACCTGCACAAAGCTGGAATGGGCTACAAGACCATCAGCGAGAAACTTGGTGTGAAGGTGACAGCCGTTAATGCGATTATCCGGAAAAGGAAGAAATATAAAACGACCATCAATCGTCCTCAGTCAGTAGGTCCATGCAAGATGTTACCTCATGGAATAAGAATGATCAACATTAAGGTGGTGGATCAGCCCAACACTACAAGGGAGAAACGCTTATATTGTGCTTGGGTTAAATTTGACTTGTTTTCAGTTTTCAAGTTTAGGTATGTGAAAAGCACTCTGCTTTTTTTTTTTTTTTTTTTTAAAAATGGGTTAAA
>VVHJ01013551.1:4482-18611 GCA_015107715.1 Tylochromis polylepis | reverse complement strand
CACGCACACACACACACACACACACACACACACACACATACACATGCACTCATACGCACACGGGTACAGTATACAGTACATCAAAAGATCTCCCCAACCCCCCTTTTTGGTTTTCTGCAACTCTTTGTGGAAAGTGCTGACAGTGCTTTCCAGAATAACCCAATCACTGAATACAGAGAGATTTTAATCCCTCTTTCTCCCCTCATCTTCTCTGTCCTCATAGGTCTCCTGCTTGCAAGGTTCCCCTCCAGTCACAAATCCCTCATACAGAACCCGGTCACAATGTGACACATGCAGAGGTGGCATATTAGTGCACCACAGACACAATCAAGTGGAGAGCTCTGGCACAAAATGCAGAAGTGATAAATCAACAAGCTGGAACTCCACGATATAGACAGCACGGCATCACATACAATGGCCTGCTGTCTATCTGAATAGCAGAGTTGTAATATATGCACACACAGAGAGATAGACGCACATATATAGGAAAATAAATGCATAACTCAGTCATGCACATCCTGAGAAAATCAAATGTTCATGTGTGTAGCAGGAGCTGTAACACGGAGGGTAAAACCCACTGATTATCCGAGTGTAATAAGCAAGCAGCCTCTTCTCCGGTGTAATTGGTCTGCAGTGGATCTGCAGCCGAAGCTCGTTAGTGTCACAGCAGAAATAATCACGCAGTAAAAACCCCTCCTGTGACTGATCACCATATATCATACAGATACACACTTACAGATGCATGAATGATTCACACACGCACAAGCTCTTGATAGGTGGAGCTTTAGTGTTACAATGCAGATTTGTGCATTAATGCAAAATCTAGAGAGGGAGCTTAATAGGTTGTCATGTGAATTGGAAGCGCTTTGATTTATTTGGATAAATATTTCGTACAAAACTGTTTGAAACGTTGCCTTTGCTTCTATCATCTCGAGCCTAAACATAGTAGAAGTATCTGCAAAAATACAATTGCATCTTTCCCCCACGGAATATGAAAATCTCTCTGTGCCTATTCTGTACGTATATTTTTCTGAAAGTGACACTGTCAAATAGCTTGTGTCATTCAAATATTTCATGTTCAAGAATATGAGATTTTTGTTGATGTATGACTTCATGCCGCCACGTTTTCCAGCAAAACAAAGATTTATTTATTTCGCTTTTATTTTTCTTCCTTTCTTTACAGCATTTATTTCCTAAAGAGCAAAGTGATGCCTTTTGAGTGGAAAATATTTTTATGCGTAAGCCCACTTGGTGCTTGACTTCGAGGACATTTATCCCTAATAAGCTGACTAAAATATTAATTTACTTTCTTTTCTAAATACTCCTCCTCATCTGGCTTCGGAAACACCTTTGCATGTTGTTCCAGATGTGGGAGCGTTAAGTAAAAACCTGCTTTGATTCTTTAAAAGATTGTAGAAAATCTCATTGAAACGGCTGATGTGCCTCCGAGAGAAAGAGTTCTGCACGACTGCTTCTATGAGGAGAAATACTGAGTAGATGGCATTGGAGCTATTACAGTTAAAAGAGTGCAGAGCCTTTCATTGTTTAAGATGAAGGTAAAAGGCGATGTGAGTGTGTGCGTGTGTGTATGTGTGGGCGGTGACTGATGGTCCTGATTCAGAATGGGGACCTTACACAGCGTCTGAAACAGAATCAAACTCCAACACCCAGGTATACGCCACCTGCACCAGAAGTCATTTAAATGTCCTCTTGGGCCATCGTAACATCAGGAAAATTCAATCACCCTGTCTGCCGTTGGAGGAGGGACAACGTTCTCTGAGATTACTTGCAAAGAAACTTAATAGCTAAGAGCATTAAACGCTGGTTGTTGCTAGTACTGCTGCCAATAGTGAATAAATGATTTTGGCAGTGTATACAGACAGGGAAATCAATACCAGAGGGTTTTCTGTGGTGTTGGGCTTCTGTATTCATGTAAACATGGGAAGTGGTTTTCTTCACACCTCAGAGCGAGATTACCTCTCACCACTGGAGGCCTGCCCGGGTGCAGAGGAAGATGCAGCTCTCAGCTTGAATCTGCCACTGGCAGGAAGATGATATTTGAACATCACCCATTCTAATACGACATATGCAAATATCAGGCAGGTTTTTTTTTTTTTTGTTGTTGGTTTTTTCTTTCGGTTGCCCACGCTAGATGTCAATGTAGGGAAAAATCTCTGCTTTGATGAGTGAGTGTTCAGGCAGAATAACTGTTGCACATTTAGTGGCAGCTGCCCGGAGGGTCTGAAATCGTGTGATCACTGATAAGCTGAAGCCATATTTCATGAAGTGTTGAGGTAGTCTAAGCTGCTAGTCCTTTTTTGCTCTTTTGCTGCCCCGTCCCCTGTTGCGACCCCTCTCTCCATATCTCCATCCAGACTTCAGTTAGGGGGCAAATGAAGGGACGGAGACAAGAGGCTAAGAGGAGGAGGTGTCGTGAGGGGGCTACTGCTCAGCCATAGTGACCGGGTGAAAAGGCAGTGCAGATGTAATTTGTCCTCAATGGCTGTTTGGGAAGAGTAATTGTGGTGACATTGGCGGGTCGATAGTATGGATTTTTTGTTTGGAGTGCCCTGTGTGTGTGGTGCTAAGGGGAGGCCAGGAAATATAACACTGCTGCTCAAATACAATAAAAATGGATCGAGGGTGTGGTGGTTGTTTGCAGAGCTGGTAGCCATCGTTTGGCTGTGGATGTCATACTGTAGCTGCTGTGGTTATCAAATACACCCTGCCGTTCTGCCCTATTAACGCCAAATGTTCGAGGCTTCAAACAGGTCTTTCAAACAGGTTTAAACGCTGGAACAAACCCACCGTTTAAGAGGTGTTTCACTGGAGCAAATATTTCTCTAAATATGCGACACAAAGGAGTAGCTGTGTTCTCAAATCCCATTTGTTAGGGCCCCTTTTAATGCACTTCCAAGAAAATCGTGACACAAGAATAATGACACATAGTGCTCAAATAGTGTTTGGCCCTGAAAGCTACAGCTAATTTACAGGAAAATTTAGGGCATTTGACTGACCCCAGTTCCAGTGATTGTACAGTAACAGTGAGGGGTGAGAAGGAAGCCTCAGGGGAGCCCAGTGGATGCTAGCTCTGGTGTCCCAGTCAGATCTAACGTGGTCAGGCAATGGTGTGTGAGCACGGGATGTTTTGACCCATCTAAAAAATGTAATGAGAGAGAACAAAAGAGGTTACGACACAATGGAGGGACTTACACTGTCTGTTTAGGATCAGAGGCATCCTCTAAACACATGCATTCCAACTTCTCCTGTGTGGTTTCACATGTGATCTGACTGATGTATTGCAAATGATGATTCTCTGGGCCTCTTTGTTGCTTCCTCAGTGCCCTTCACTTGCCTTGAGGTGTCAAAAACACATACTCACTTGTACAGATACACTATTTCATCCCGAGATCTGCTCTCCACTACGCTGATAATGAACAGTGTGTCGTGTCTTAATAGGACGCTTCCCGTCGAGCCAGGGCCACCTCGTTGAACACAGCCAGGCCGGCCTTGTCTCTGTCACCCCTGTCATCTCACATCAGATCCTGTTTGACTCCAAAGCGGTGCTCTTTGGGTAAAACCATTAACAGAGCCGACCGACACAAACAGGACCACATTTTGACACTCAGCCGCCACCCTGACGTAACCGAGCACGACACCTGACGTGGGGAAAAGGTCACACGACTCGTCAAAGAGACAGGGGTGCCTCAGATGGAGGACGCGAGGACTCAAAAATGGACGCCTCCCGACAGTGATGATGGACACATGGCTGAAGCATGGCCTTCTGGGAGCGGTGGGAGGAGTGGATGTCCTGCCGGGAACTGTCCCTTCCGGTTCCTCCGGTCCGCTGACGAGTTGTGTCCTCGCTGATTTTGCATGATGAGGCTCACACTAAGTAAGCAATCAAATGTGGTTAAGTGTGGACAGTTTCACAAGTAATCAGGCAGAATGTGCTTTATCTCAAATGTTAGGTGGCATATCAGTCAAAAGAATGAATAAAGTGCATTTACTGATGATTGCATTACACTGTTGCAGCTTGTGCAGAATATATGGCATTTCATATCAGCAACACTTTAGCTACTTGGATTATTTAGGCTGTTTTTTTTATTCTGACAGGGCAGTGGAGACAGACAGGAAATGTTAGAAAAAGAGCAGGTGAGTGACAGGCAGCAATCGTACAGTCAATTGTAAGTTGAATCATGGACAGCTAGGGGCATTTTTGCCCTGGCATAGTAGGTCATCCCTTTTGGTTGGTTAAATATAGCCAAACTAAGATTGATTATGCAAGAAATTTTCTTTCTTGCTGATTAAAATGAGGCGCCTCTTAAGTAGTCTGCTTAGGCAGTGAAAGCTGTCTGGGTTGTAGCAGGAGACTAACCCTTTGACTCCTCAACATTAAAGTTAGGGCAGCGTGACACCAACATTTATGTTTGCTCTCTGCACAAGTTTGAAGTCAGTGGTAATCACAGATGCACACGAGAAAGTCGCTATAAATGATGCAGCCAGCACAAAATGTAAGTGAATAACAGCCTCGCTTAAAACGGTCAAGGTGACGGTTTTGAGGGGGAGATTAGGCAAATTGAAATCAGGTTTGTATTCAGTGGAACTTTATTACTGTATCCAATACAAAAGAGGGAAGCTTGAATAGACACTTGTAACAGTAGCTTTATAAGTTGTCTGTACACAAAGGAACCCAGAAGCCCATTCGTTGTCTCACTGGGAGTTTCATGAAAAATTGTCGCCACTAAGCTACAGTAAACTGTTCAGCTACCTTTAAATTTCTTAGTTTATTATATCATAATGCCATACATTAAGTCAATACATTGTGTTGTAAGGCAGTGTTTATTTTTACCTTGCTGTTTTCCTATTTAAAGTCTACACTGGCTATTGTGCTAATGTCTCGGTAGAGGCAGAGACGTTGCCATGATGTCTTCTCTAAACTTCTCCAACAAAATCAAATACAGGTCATTCCAAAATCGCAAGCAATTTCTTTACAATGTAATATTATCTTAGTACGCATGGCAGTTCTGATAAATCAGTCAGCCTTGTCCAGTAACATTTGATGGGAGACTTTGCGTTACATAGCAGATTTAAACATTAATACATGTAATAGTAGCTTCAGTAATACACAAAGCAATAGAAACAGAATGCCAGGGGCAGATACACACAAAAAAAGAGATTGGCTTTAGAGAGCTATTGAGGCAGGGAGAGAAGAAGGAAGAGGGTGAAAGGGAGATAGGGAGTCCCTGGGGCCCCATTAGAGGCAGTTCTGAGGGCCGGTGACATCTGACTGGATCAGTGTTCTTCAGTCAGAGCCTCGCCTCTTATCCACTCCTCTACTGGAGTCAATAAACACATCACCTACGCACAAACACATCCACACACAGTAACTGAGCCTCCAGGGTGAGAACAGCATTAGTTCATTTAGAGAGGGTTTGATTCTTTCTCCTTGAAGGTACACAGCTTACTAAAGGCTTAATGAGAATGTCAGTGCTGTTGCATATATGTGCTGCACTCGGAATTGGACAGTGTCCCTTTAGAAATTTCGTGCCTGTTAGTGCAAATGTGTTTGTATGCAGCACAGGATATAAATATTTGTGGGAATTTAAAACTTTTATGCGTGCGACGAAGAGGCGGTTAGCAAAGACTCGTGGCTAGCTTGACAGAAAAACCAACTGACGAGCCGTAAACACTTCTCTCCCCGCACTGACAGCGCGGTGGCACCAAGCAGGGTGAAACTTTGAAAGTCAAGCGGTCCTTTATCCATCCCTGCTCTGACCTTTCTGCTAGGCTGCCCTGTATTCACTGGCTGTCAGTGTGAGTTTGTCAGGAGCCATCCGTCTCTGTCCACCTCCACCCCCCTCCCCAAATCCCTACCGACCCATTAGCCGATAGGATCCGGGGGAACAGCGGCATGGCCAACCTATGGGGGCCTCTCCTTCTTCCCTCCCTACTCCCCCTCAGCCCTGGTATCCACGTAGCACACAGCTCGTTCAGGTACCCCTGAGAGGAAGAGCTAGCTGGCTATATATATATATATAAAAATACAGTATGTAGCAAAAGCATCAACACAGCACTACTGTCTGACATGTGGCCCATGGGAGCTGCAGAGAGCCTGATAGCTGCTGGGACAGAGGGAAAGCTGGTGGCATCACTGCAGGGGTTGGGTAATGCTGCCGCTCCACACTGATGTGTAGTGTCTCAGCTATAACAGTGTACATGCTCACGGAGCAGGAACCAGTTGCACCAGCACGAGCTTTATAATGTGCTCACAAAAAGAATACACCCCACTAAAATAAAAAACCAGTTGAACAACACAACTTTACCAACTTTTTATCTCAAAACATCAACCTTTTTATAGTAATGTAAATTAATATGTAACAAGCTTACGTGGTCTGTAGGCATTTTTAAAGTTTTATTCAAGCACCATTCTGCTGGGCCGAAAAAGAACCAAGCGGAAGTGGTAAAAACTGCAGTTCCCCAAATGGCCACTTGAGGCGGGCTCCCTGAAGATTCCCGTGTTAAAATGTAAAACCACAGAGCAGAACTTAAATACTTTTTGTGTGGTTGTGTATATTTTTTCACTGCCACAAATCTTTGCTGCCCTCTTAACCAAGTCACTCTTCAAACAGAGATTTTGAATCCTAAAGAGACTTAAGTCTTAGTCTCTATATGTAATTTCCCCCTTCATAACAATGGTAACTCACCAGTTTAAATTCAGTTTAGGCTTTTCTGAGACGTGATCAATATCAGTTAAAAGTGGATATTGACACATTTGGCTGTAGTCTAGCCATCTGCCAGGCTTCTCCTCAGCTAATCTGAGTTACACAACTGGACCTCTTGACAGCACCAGTGTGTTAAGGACACTTGGAGTATTTTCTATGCAAAAATAATCTTACAAAATGGTCTATTCTGCTACCTGTCCAAGAACTTTGTGTTCCAGTTTTAGTGAGTAAAGCTCATTTATTCATTCATAAAATTCATTTATTGTTTTGTTGTTTTTTTTTAAATATTGTATAATATGTCTATTTATACCAAGCATGTTACTTTGGAATGATTAGCAGGCATGTCTGTTTGTGCTATGAACCTGTGTAGTCCATGGATGCACCTTGCTAACTAAACTAGCTGATAACTTAGCACTCAGTTCTATTGTTCAAAAGCGGTCATTTCTGACCCCAGGAAAAAAAAAAGATGGTAGTGGCTGAATGCAAAAATCAAGGTGTTCAAAATGGTTGAATAGCGAAACCCAGTTTAATAAAACAGACTGAAAGTAGCTAATAGTCAATTCAATTTCTTTTTCAATTCAGTTTTATTTATATAGCACTCATTCACAACAACAGGTGCCTCAAGGCGTTTCATATTATAAGGTAGATACCCTACAATATTAGAAAGAAACTCCAACAATCACACAACTCAAAGGAGGACAGCGGGAAAGTGAAACTCACTGTTAACGGGAAGAAACCTTCAGCAGAACCAGGCTCAGGAAGGGAAAGCCATTATTAGAAAGTGCTTTGAATGTATAAAGACACTATAAGAACCACTCCATTAACCATTTAGCCATCCACTGCGACCAGCTGGAGGTGGGTGTAAAGAGACTAGAGCTGAGACACAGGACAAAAGCCAGAAGTCCCATAAGAAACTCCATTGTTATCCAAAAAGAGTCACTTACTTATGCTGATGTTTCATTTGTTTTAAGACTGCGCGGGCTTGGTGGAGAGCAGATCTCAGGATGAGGACGTGGCAAACTAGAGACGGAAACCGATACTATGATTGAAAGGGAATGTGAGGAGGAGAGGGTACAGTAAGTTTGAGTTTGAAAATAGAGGGACAGATGGAGGAGGAGCAGGAAGGTGGAGGGAGGAGAAATAGACAGTGAAAGAGGGAGGGAGGAGGCAGTAACATGTGATTAATGGATGGGTGGTAGTGGGGAGGTTGAGGCAGACTGGGAGAGAGCAGAGTGACAGTAATAAAGTGAACCTGCCTCCCATTCATCTCCCTCAACCCATCTCCCGTCTGACTGGTAGGGCTTTACACACTGACTAATGCCACGCTCCGCATGCGGGCACAGACAGGCGTGCCACACACCGCTTGCTGGCTGCCGTACTCCGCCACATAAATGAACACGCATCTTCTCATGGTCTCCCAACTTCAATCCCCTCCCGAGCTCAATCATTCATCAGCACTGATAGTTGTCTGAGAGATCAACGCTACCTCATCGGCTTTTATGGCGTCTAAATCATATTGTGTATCAGGGTCACCTGGCATAAAACAATTGCTATTGTCACTTTAACAACAGGTCAAACATGGCGACCATGTTTGCCGCCGTATATGAGCTTATGACCTTTCCCAGCTGGAATGTGTGCTTTGGTGCTTTTTTGTATCTGAGTCATATCATAACAACGTGATGATTTGCTGGTCTTTAAAAGCAGTTTATCCTGCTTTTTTCTGTTAGTAGGTGGGCGAAGGTAAACAGTGATGTTCACTGACCTTCCCTCTGGCTGCCTTAATGAGATGCATGTCCCAAACGTAGCCTCATTAACCTGTCCTGAGCTGTTTCAGGTCACGTGTTTTACATTGATTCTGCACTGGGGGAACATAACCTCTTCCGTAATAGGGTTATGTTAGGGTTGTTACCTCTGCTCATAATACACTGCCTTCACTCAGACTTTCTGTAATTATAATAAATTAAACATGGCTCACAGTGGAGAAGATGAACCTAAATATTCATCCTTCTGGAATTGCACGTTGCATTTAAAATGAACCTTCCCTGACCTTGCTAGTGAGTCAGGAGCCTCATCCGCAACCCTCCCAAATGAATGTATTATTAGAGCCACTTGGGCATGTGCGCAGGTGAATGTAACATTGAAATAACTTGTAGATGTGCAATCATTTATCTTTCACTCAGTAAAGTGAGTCAGTCATAGTGCTTGAAACCCAAAAGCCTACAGCGAAAATAAAATGTATGACTAAATTGGCTTAAATTACTTTGGCACTCACTTGATAAAAGACCCTCCATGTTATTTCAATCATTAGTGGTTATAATTGCTCCAAGGTATAATGAACACATTACTAATTGATAAGGAAACCAGTAACAGTAAAAATCCCTCTCCAATGGGCCCCACCTGCATGGGGTAAATCTGTCTTCATATCAGCCTCATGACTTTTGCCCTGGCAGACAATAGATTAAACAATGAATGAATGATTTATTAGCTGTCGTTGTCATGCTATTTAGATGGATGGATGTACACGCGGCATGACCTCACTTCCTTGTTCTTTGCCTTGTATACGAGGGTATGAAGGTAGGAGGGGGGTGGACGGGTAGATGTTGCCAGGGCGGGGTGGGTCAGGCACACCACTGGCCACTGACAGGACCCAGCCACTTGATCAATGATCCCTAGATTCGATATTGTGGAGAGGTGTGAGGCAGCTGCGTCTGAACATCAAATACATATGGAGGGACAAAGGTGTGTGTCTGTAAACTGTATCTGTCTTTGTGTGTAAGTGTGTGTGGGATGGAGTGCAAAGCCAGAAAAGTAACTACCTTTACTCTCTCCAACCTTACCTCCCCTCTCTTCCTCTTTCTCCCTCTCTCAAATGGGTTATTCTGGCGATGGCCCTGACAGGCCATGGTTTGGATTTTGATTTATGTTCCTGTGAAGCTCAAATCAAAGGTTCCATCTACTGCTGCTTTATGGCAGCTGGGATGATGAATGGTGCAGTCTCTCGGTCAAACCAAGCCTCTGTGTCTTTGCCCCACATTTTAATTGCTAAAGTAGCCAGTCATCGCTCAGCCCTCCTACCCTCTCCCTGCCTCCCAACCTTATCCTTTCTCTGCTTTTCAACCCATTGTCTCTCGCCCTCTCTCTAATTCACGCTCAATAATGTACCTTTATCTCTTCAAAATGTCTGGACTGCCTGAACTTTTCGTGATATAACTTCAAATTGGCAGCTAAAGTGTACCCACGTGAGAACATTTTTGATCTACCAGTAAGCAGCGAAGCCTAACAGATAGCTCTTGCTATTTAGGAACTGTATCCGTCTTTTCAGCTGGCATACATTATTTTACACATCCAGTGTTAGTGCATGATATACAGCAAACAAGTCTGATGAAGGGGAAAATTCATTCCTGCATCAACATAAAAAGCCACTTTATTTGGAGGAAGAATGCGCAGATGTCAAGCTCTGATAGAGTTTATGTTTTCTCACTATTTTTCAAAAGTAAACACATTCTGCGGTACATGACATTACTAAGTAGGTTAAGTATAGCCCCAGGCCATCATCCATCAGTACAGAATGAAGCGAGCATATTCTGCTCGATGAGAGGTGAAAGTTTTCCACTGTGCCACGATGACATTTAATTTTTCACATCTCCTGCGTGTTCCTGGGATGAATTTTGGCAGACCTGGTGCAATTTAGCTGCTTGGCAGTTTGAAATTGGGCGATGAATCACAACGTGGATTCAATGGGAGCCAGTCAGTGTACAATATTTTCTCTGTGTCAGACTGGGAAGATAGAGAGAGAGCGCGAGAGAGATACAGAGAAAAACAGTGAGAGAGAAAGGGAGGGAGACAGAGAAAGAGAGAGCTGCAGAGGCTTTAGATTGTGTTCTCCAATCATCTTCCACTCACACAGCCTATCATCCCTTCCTCCCCCTTCAAAAAACAAAGTGCCGGGGCCGACCATTATAAGAGAAGCCGTGTGTGGCTGCAGATGTCGAGCAATGGCGGAGGTCTTTAAGGTCTGCAGTTGGATATTTTGACAAAGAGCAGTGAAGAAAGAAATCAATAAAGTCAGGACTTTGCCAGTCACCGAGCAGAACGGCAGAGAATGCAAAGCTCCTCTCCAACCCCTACACAAACTCAAAATGAGCAAGCAATAGACTGACACCGCCTCTGACACGAGCCATTTATTAGCCTGGCAGTAGAATATGGTGGATTGCACAACTGATGGTCTGTAACTGGGAAGACCACACCTGAGGAGGAGCCCTGTTATAGCACGCGTGTTGGCACTAGACTGGGCGGTCATGAGTTAGTGTGAAACATGCTGTAACTGCGCTCTACGGTATCTGCTTAGGGAAACATCCAAACTACAACATAATCCATATCACCAGACGTCACAAAATGTGCTATAGGCTTACTTAAAGGATTGTGCTCGAGGCTCATGTTTGCATCATCTGCTCCGCTGAGCACCGAAAAACGATCACCTCCAGTGGTGCTGTTGAGTGTGTATGCATGTGTGCGTCTCTGATGCTCTGCACTTTGACCTGCAGTTGGAAAGGTCTATAGAATCACATGCATCTGAAAGCCCCTCTTCTGCATGCAATTACTGAGTGAAAAACAATCTCAAATCATAGCACTGGCATAAGTGGAATAACAAGCAATGATTAAAGAAAGGGATTTCAGAATAGCACAAATTATATCAGTGTTATAGTATAGAGTGTTAACAGGCCGATAGAAGGCAGGTGAAGTAAATATTTTATTTATGTTCAATCTTATTGCCACGTGTAAAGGATACAGAAGCCACTGTCTTTGAGATTTATTGAAGATTACGATTAAACTTTAAAAATATTATAAGGTTTTACCACCTGCAAAAGAACTTCAACTTTATTTAAATGGACGATTATCATATTCTGTAATTTTTTAATTTCATTTTTCTTGTTGGGCTGAATCTCATTTATATATCCAAGTACATTAATCATTTTGTGTAAAACTGTTAAGAAAAAAAAAAGCAAATATATACCCAGTTTTTTTACTTTTTAATATTCTGTATTTTTATTTTTCAAATCAAACACTAACCACTGCATATTAAATTTGAAATGAATTTTTTTTTAAAAATACATTTGTGGCAGTTTTCATGAGGTTTTTTTTTTTAATTTTTGGTAAAATTTTGGGCCCCAAAAATTTTGATTTGGCTTCAGAGAGGAAGCACTCTCTTTTTTTAAGTGAGACTGATGACAGTTGTTTTCTGTCAGAGACTGCTGGTTTTTGGGGGGGTTCACTTTAAACCAGTGAACTGTTCACTGGTTTAAAGTGAGTTGGAATTCAGATGGGTTGCTTGCTAATGCCAAACATATACAATTAAAGCAAACAAACACAGTTCTGATAAAGCAGAATAATTCAAGAGTTTTTCAAGTGTTAGCAAATAATAACGGAAGATATTTGCTCAACAATATGGAGCTTACTTTCTGCCTATTACTTTAATTTCATAGAGAAATCCTTTAATACTTGAAGCCAACTCATTATGACTAGACCATTTGATCAACGAGCTTTATATGAGACCTTTGTGCGACTTGAACAGCTAACATATTTTTGTATCACAAATTGTGTGTTTTTTCACTTTATTATAATTGATTTTTGGGGGTCTTTTTGTGGTTGACTTTTTTCAAAATAAGACGAGAGAAAACTTTGAAACATTTCAAGGAAATCATTTAAAGATGATTTGGGATTTGCAGTTTTCCAACTTCAAACTTCTATCTGGAGACCTCGCTGAGAACTATGCTTGCTGGATTTTCTGTATTTCTTCGACCTTTCTCAAAGTGTTAGCCGTGTGTAATGCCGCTACTAAGACAAAGCCACTTGTGGAGTACTTTGACCTGTTTACTTAGCTCAGTGATACGCCAGTACTCAATGTGTGCGAGCCTCCACTTCCACAGTTTAAAATCAGATTACCCAAAAGGGGGAAAAGGAAAAGGATGGCGCTGTGGAATGGCCGTAGACCAGTGAGTTGTCAAGGCCATTTATGTCTGGAAGACAAACTGTGAGCAATGATGGACAGTGGAGAGTGAGCAGAGCTCTTTTTAAACCATCTAGTGATCTTGGGTTGCAGATGTGGCCGTATTTCCAAGAGCAGCATTTATCGCTCACCTTTGAGTGCTTGCATATTGACTGACAAACAAGGCGTATCTCTTCCTCCTACAATGTGACCCTATGTCTCCTTCCCACCTCTTGTAGTTGCACACTTTATATGACATCAGGCTGGAAAATGTGAAGTGAAATCTCTTTGTGCGTGCATGTGACTTCAGATGTGTTTGTGCATGTCATTGTACGTACATGTCTGAGGCGTGAGGATGATTCAAAGTGCCATTTCCTTGTGTGAGGACAGCCTTCACAAACACACTCGTCATGCAGAAGATGTTGTCATCCTCCGCCTCATTGTTTGTGTAAGTGATGTCTCCAATCACCATCAAACACGTGGAGGTTTCACCCTCCCTCTGTCACTCTCCTTCTCTGCCTTCTCCTCCAATTGTACAAATTGTCCCATCGTCCTTCTGCTCCTGCAGTCTCACATCTCTTCTATCATTCTCTGCTCAAGAGGTTGTTCTTAAAGGGACGTTCAGATAGCAGCATGTATACACAGTGAGGCACAGAACAAGGGAAGTGCCAAACCCGGATTTGGGTCTCTAGTCTGTATCTTTGCAAACAAATGTGCTATTTAACAAGCGGCTTATAGATAAAACGAAAACTTGTGTGGAAATGAAATTAAAAGCATTTTCTGAGATGAAATAGGTGACATAAACACATAACTATGACAGAAAAGAACGATCATTCGCGGGATGAAGATGATTCAAACCACATTCTTCCAGACCTCTTAATTGTGATAATTATAAACGGTATATATTTTGGTATGTAAAATAATAACGTGTGCATTTAAGAGCACATTTGAAAATGCCTGAAGTTGCAAACAGAACTGTGCCAACGTTTTAGGGATTTCGATGTTCAATGAGCCAGTGGATACAGAGAAAAAATGTGTATTTGAAGGCCGCATTTTACTCCACCGAGTACACAAAATGTTATTCCATGCACTAAGATACAATGTATGACAAACCACCATATCGCAGTACTTCTGGGAGCCTAGAATTTCTCACATAATGTTTTCAAGGGAGCCTACGTCTTATTATGATGAGCCAAGTCCCACTCTGTAGTCTCCTTCCTGGCTTTGGCATGAAAGGCTGGTCTGGTGTTGGCTCACTGTATGCATTTATCTTGTGCTCACAAATTAATCAAACAGTGGAAAGGAATTCATCAAAACCTGCACGCAGATGAATCAGCATGTGTGTGAGATCATTCGTTTCCATATAACATTTTAATTTAGGTAAATTGTGGCCTAAAAATTTTGTTTGTTTTTTTTTA
>VVHJ01013533.1:9560-22155 GCA_015107715.1 Tylochromis polylepis | reverse complement strand
AAAGTAAAAATATAAAAAAAAAAAAAAAAAAAAAAAAAAGGCACCGCTGCATTATTAGAGGAAACAACAAGTCTACCTTTGAGAAAGTTCCACTTTATTTTTTTTTTTAGGATGAAAGCAAACTTATGATTAAAATGACAAATTGTTTAAAACAATACATTTTTGAACTTTGAAATAAACGTGTTTGTAATTAGGTTATAATAATACTGCAATCAGGCTAAAAATGTGCACCAATATCTTAAAGATAAGTAGACAAAACGTTCACTCTGCCGGCCGCCACTCTGAAGTTGCACCTGCTGCACCTCCTCACTTCTTGCTGGCGAGCCTCTTGGATCTCCTCAGACCTCGGTTTTGTGCATCCTCTCCAGCATCACCTGCAGTGGTGGCAGCAGCTCTCCTCCTGCCACGAGAGGGCACTTCAGGTTCCCCTGTTTTCACTTTACTTTGATTTTTCTGTTGGGAAACTGTTGTCTGAGCAGTTCCAGCAGGCTTTCTTCTTCCTCTCACGGGTTGTACTGGCTCTTGGGAATTTAAGTCCTGTCCTTCAGCTTTCTCCTTTTCCCTTGTGCTTGCTTTAACCTTCTTTTTCTGCTGCGCTCCTGCAGCTCCGGACCAGGTTGGCTCTTCAGTTGAGGTTTTCAGAGCGTCCCCGTTTCTACTCAATGTTGATTTACTTTTGTTTGTTGTGTCTTGCAACGTTTCAGTAGAGTTAACTGCTTTCTTTTGTCCCTTTCTTGGCAGCTTCATTTGGCTTTTAGTGGTGTCCAAGTCTTCTTTGATTTCTGGTGCTTCTGTGACGTTCACCTGCGTTTCCAGAGGCTTGCAGGCTTCCTTTGAAACCACATAAATGGAAGAATAGCAAGCCTTTTGTTACTGTGTGGATACAGGCACCAAAACTCAACTTTAAAAAGATAAATGAAGGGATGTAAGATGAGATTAAATTAGCTTCTCACCTCTCGCTGTGCAAGTTCAGCTTTCAAGTCAGATAACTGCCTCATCAAACCCTGTATCCTCAGCTGAAAACAGACACAAATAGTCAATAAATGTAGACTTCCAGGTTGGAACCCATCTTGCTGAGATCAGACTGCTTCCAGCTGATAGTAGGACAATAGTAACTCGTGACTACTTGTTACAGTACAACCACGGCATACGGAAAAGCATGTGTGAACACACAACATGTTGAACCTTGAAGCAGATGGGCTACAGCAGCAGACGAGCACACTCCTGTCAGTGAAGAACAGGACACTGAGGCTACAATTTGCAACAGCTTCCCCAAATTTGACAACACTGGGTGCCACCTTTCCAACAGCTCAGAACAGGAAACAACAATTAACACCGGTTGATCCATCCTTTGTTGTGCCAACATTTCAGGCTGCTGCTTGTGGTGTAAAGGTGTGTGGAATGTTTTCTTTGCAAACTTTCAGCACCAACCGAGCGTCATTTAAGCACCACAGTCTGAGGTTTGTTGCGGCCCATGTCCATCCTTTTATGACCACAGTGTACCATCTTATGACCGCTTCCAGCAGGATAACACACCATGTCACGAAGCTCAGATCATCTCAAACTAGTTTCTTGAAAATTGGCAGTGAGTTCTCCGTGCTCAAACGGCCTCCAAAGTCACAAGATCTCAGTCAAATAGAACTTTGTTTTCATGTGTTCATGAGGAGATTCACATCATGGACATGCAGCAACTGTGTGACGCTGTCATGTCAATATGGATCGAAATCTCTAAGAAATGTTTCCAGCACCTTCATGAATCTGCGCCATAAAGAATGAAATCTTTTCTGAAGCCAAAAGAGGTCCAACCCAGCACCGGCAAGGTGTACTTAATGATGCAGCCAGTGACTGCATAGTTTGGCAGTTTTGGGCCTCCAAATTCTCTTACCTGTTCATTGGCAATTTGCTTTTCCATCTGTCCTCTCTCTTCAGCCTCCTCCTTCCTCCTGTGATGTCAAACAAATGAACAGTAATAGGAATTTTTTTTCCCCCCTTTCCTGCTGAAGTCAAGATGCCGACAGCATTCCTCAGCTACGCCAACCATTACTGCAAAACATGAACAGACAGAGCCATGACCTACATGACTTTATCTGAGGAAGACATTACTTGTTTGCCACCATCTTCTCCATTTGATACAGCTTGACCCTCTTCTTATCCATGGCATCCTGGATGTCTTTCATTGTGACCATGGATAGGAGCGATTTGGCGTCCACGTCAGTCAAGTCAGCCAGTGGGCACGCCATTTTGAGGACTACCTTTGCCCACTCAGTGACCTCGACACAGGATGGGAACTGACACAAAACAGGGAGAAGATTTATCATCAGAATACATTAAAAACACATTGCCAGTGAAACTTCAGCTTCAAACAATCTGTACATGTCGCTATTTGGTAAAGCAAAAAAAACTAAAGTCTGCAGGTTCAGCAGGTTAGCGTTTGATGTTGTGGATTAAATGCGCCTCTTAACCTTTGTTAAGAGCTGCCATGATTTTGAGGAATTTCCAGTGAATGTTATCTAACAGGCTGTAAATGCCAGAAGGAATCATTCAAAGGATCCATCTTTTTAAACTTCAAGTCTGTACCATCGCTGCCCTTGAAGGAAAGACTGTTGTTTTTGGTGGTCGGGGGATAATGCCATTTTAGAGGGGGAATATAAGATGCCTGTACCAAACTTAAGCTTGAACATTCACTGAGTTATTATGACAATAAAAAGAGACAGATGCGCCCCAGGAGCAACTATAGAAGCACAGAAACATCAAAGAGTTGCTTTTAAAGGATACGTTTTTGGAGGCCCACAGGATAGGAGGTCATGTTGCATGTGTGAACGTTTCCATGTTTATTGCATTTCAGAATAACTCACCCTCTTGAGCTCAGCCTCTGCTTTCTCCTTGGAAGCACACGCCAGCTCTAAGGCCATCGTTTCCATTTTTAACAGCTTCTGCACTTCTTCTAGTTCAACCTGAGGACCGCCAGAACATCCAACTGTATCAGCGCACTGTAGCTGTTCACGGTGAAATGCTGATATATAAGGCCTACCTGCAGTTTTTTGACAAGCTGCTCTTCTTTCATCTTTTTTAAAAATTCCAAGTCAGCAGCAGTGAGCTGGTAGCCCTTCATCCCTTTCAGCATGGAGCGAGGGTCATGCAATTGTGGAGGTTCTTCTGAGCAAATAGACATCCAGACAAAACTTTGTGACGAAAAACTTAAATGTGAAGCTTTCTTTACAAAAACTAAAATCTAGATGATTTCAGTTTGCTGCTCAATAAATTAGGTATCTGTTGAAATCCAAAAGGGAATGTTTAACATTTGGATGATTTTCAAATCTAAAACAACTGTTGATCACCTGTATTTGTTGTCCTATTTTGGTTACCTTCGTCTTCATCTCTGACACCATCCTATTTATAAAAGCACAACAGTTTTATGGGTCCAGTCAATGAAATGTAGCCCGATTTTTTTTTTTTAAAAAAAAAAGGGGAAAAAAAGGTGTATGTACCTTTATGTTCTGCTGTGGTTCCTCAGAGTTGGTGAAATCCAGTTGCCTCGTTCCATTTGTTAAGGGAGGCGTCCTGGGGAGCTGCCGACCCGACGGGATGTAGTTCCCTGAACCGCAGCTCCATCGCAGAATTTCAAAGTATGTGTCAGACATGTCTGAGGATCGCCTTCAACATAACCACAAAAAGCACTGAATGTCTTGAATAATAGGCAGCAAGGGCTCAGCTGACAGGTGCGACCATTAGGCGCTGCCGACACACGCTCCCTTCCCCACCTCCGGCCTTTAGGGCAGGTAGCTCCACCCAGAAGATGAACTACGTGTGGCCTTTATCAGTTAGGAGCTAAATACTCTCAATCAAAACATTTACAAGATTAAACAAGCAGACATTTCTAACAACATGACAGTACTTAATTATTAACCAAATGTATTTCTAGAAGCCTTTCGGCCAACCGACCACCAGTCTAGGCCTCCTTTACTGTGGAGCTAGTTGGAATCTCCCACTTTGGTTTTTTGACTGTTTAGACCTATAATCAGTGCTTTATTGTACACACTTGATTTTAATTTACTAGGTTTAATCTCTTAGGGTTTTAATAAATGTGTATAAATCCAAACAATAGATCTGTCTGACTGGCTAAATAGGTATGGCTATGATACCGTCTTAAATAACTGCCACATATAAAAACATATGACTATGACTGAACTCTATATGCCGGCCTCAATGGTGCTGCTTTATAGAAGTGTGGAGGTGTTTTGTCTCTTTCTTTATCTGACAGGCCGTCTCCAGACCGCTGATTTTGTCCACTGATAAAAGTGAAGATGGAAACGTTGCACAGAGCTGCACCGTGACAGGGCCGGCTCTGCAGAGTTATTCTGTTCTTCCACCCTGCTGTGCTTCACTCATCACTGCGTCATTGTTTTCAGCTGTGGCTCAGAGATGGCTGATTTCTCCTTGTTCGCCAGTAGGTGGCGACAGATTCTTTCAGATTTGAAGCGCGGGAAAGGAACGTTTTGATTTCATATCTGTCCAGAAAAGTCATTAACATAACAATTCTTGCACTTTATTTCATTTGATTTTTTTTTTTACATTGCTTAAACACCTGAAGAACTTTTATTACTGCGGCTGGAGTGCACCTGTTGCTAATTATAAAGAATATAAAAATGCACCATTTGATAACACAATCTTTAAAAAAGGTTTTAAAATACACACGGGCAG
The DNA here is from genome assembly GCA_015107715.1 of Tylochromis polylepis. NCBI lineage: Eukaryota > Metazoa > Chordata > Actinopteri > Cichliformes > Cichlidae > Tylochromis > Tylochromis polylepis. Next base: position 17,454 of record VVHJ01013533.1, on the reverse strand, counting down.
TAGTGTACACTACATAAGTACATTCAAAGTAAGGATAATTTTATAGTACTGGTACTTAATAACGCTTGAATATTCTCATTTGTGTTATTTTATATTTACATTTTAGAAGAAAATATTTGACTTTTTATGCTAAAAATAAAAACAGATGAAAGTTGAAAATATTAAGATTTTCACCGAGAGTGAGCAGGACGGACAAGATTTTTGGTTTTGGCTGTAAAATGTAAAAACAATTAGCATCTTTCAGGAAGCATTGCAATTATCTCTCCAGCCCAAAACGGTTGAGGAGTTAGGGTAATGTGAAGCGCATGGGGTAAAATCCAGGCAGAGCTGATTTTTCTTTGTGCTACCATTATACACTGAATATCCCCATAACTTACAGCGTGCTGGTAAATGGGCCCGCTGCCGGGTCCATGGTAAATAAAGAGGTAAAAGGGAATTATTCCTCTCCACTATCACATACTTGCTTATCAACTTTCTATTTACAATATTTTAGGCTCTTTACTTTTTCCAGTGTAAAATGGCTTGACTTCTGTGAACTGAATTATGTCTGCATCCCTTCTGAGTTGATTATCCAAGAGAGAATGAATGAAGAATAGTGCCCAGACACATTTGTGAATATAAAAAAGCTTCAGTTTTCTTTCTTAAGCTGACCTTACTTATGTTGTGTAACTAGGAAATGTTCAGTTCTGCTTTAACAGACAGACAGGCAGGTGTACAGACAGACAGATGGACCGTGACACAAAATAGGCACAACCAAAACCCAGTCTATCTTTAAACTGAGCTGCCAGACCCACATGTCGAGAGGAGCTCCAGGAACTCAAAAGGAGAGGGCTGAGTCGTAAATACCTCTGTTTTTAAATGGCCCGCTCCCATAATGCCGAGCGAGAGAGGAAGGATGGGGTCAGAGAGAGTGTGTGTGTGTGTGTGTGTGTGTGTAGCTGTATGTGATAAACTGACTTGGCATAGCCAAGTGGAAAACATTTGCTTGGTTTTACATGGCAGCTAACAAATCATGCCTCAATAAAAATCAAATTAAAAACTACTTTTCTCGTTTTCCTCATAGCGATAATTCCTCTCCGGTGTAAGTAACTGTGTCTGCCGTGTATCTGTTCTTCATCTGGCGGAAGGTGTTAAGCACGGGGTTCAGTGTAGCTTTGCTGGTGTTAAATTGTTTTAACTGCAGTTTCTTTATGGATGAATGTAAGAATCCCGCTTGTTTACTTCTGTCTGAAACAAGGACCCACTGTTTCACAAATGGCCCTGTGGCAGACGGGTGACACGTACCCCATCTTTAACCCTATGATAGCTGGGACAGTCTCCAGCTCCACAGCAACCCTGAATTGGATAAGTGGAAGAAAATGGATAGAAAGTTTTGTAACCAAAAACAAAGATGAGGCACACTGACTAACAAATGCATGTTGTATGTAAGAAAGAGCCAGTTCTACACATTTTTTGGCACAAGCCGATTAGTTACATACAAAGTCCCTGAGATGACATTCAGACCCTCCCTCTTTCTAAAAGTACACACAACACACATTTGTAGAGTAGCTCTTTTGTTGTGTAAGAGCTCTTTAGTGCCATAGCAAATGCCCCAAAAAGGTAATTAACAGCTGCTTTGACATATATTGTATTGAACAGGCTGAGCAGACAGCTCGTAAAGGGACTGATAAAACAGCACCCATGGTGGCCGTGGATGTGGATGTGGATTGGATAGAGGCAGGTGCTCCAACTTACCAAGAGACTCATGGAAAATGGGTTAGAGTCATCACTGTGAGAAAGATGGGACGGCGGAGAGTTAGTCTTACCCAGGAGACGGTTAGTTCGTACTGTTGGATGATATAAGCTGATTTAATGACAAACAAACTGGGGAAAAAAAATAACATCTTAAAGTTGGAAAACACACACACACTTGGAAAGTTGGCGAAAATCCTGCTGTATATCTTACAAAGTTATTTACATCAGAGAACAAACATGGCAGATGGAGGCAAACGTCTGGTTGATGGTGAGAATATTTAGTGATGATTCATTGTTGCTGTCATTTGTTCGAAATAGGTATCAGGTTGATTAGTTGCTGTACACGTAGATTAGTCAGAAAAGTTATTTAGTAAAAGGTCAAGAAAGGAAATAATAGACAAGAATTGATTATCGAGATGTTATTTAAATAACATCTTGCTTCTTTTTTTGTAAACATTACACATTCTGGCTTAACAGCATGTGAATAGAACAAAGTCAGGAGAATGGAACCATCTGATAAGCACACACATGCATAATTAGATTATTATGTAACTTGGTGTCTTGAAAAAAAAAGAAAAATACTATTACAACAATTAGGATGAGTCAGCAGATGCATGGCCAGTTTCTGGTCTCAGATCTATTTGGAAACAGATTTTATTTCTTTGTTTTTAACGAAATGAGAAGCAGTTTTCTCGGAAAAATACCTTGTTTATGCCAGAGCTCGGAGGAGAATGGCCAGAGTGCTTCAAGCTGATAGGAAGGTAAAAGTAACTCAAATAACAACACGTTACAGCCAAGGTATACAGAAGAGAATCTCTGAACGCACAACACATCAAGTCTTCAAACAAATAGATGACAGCAGCAGAAGACCACACTGGGTTGAACTCCCTCAGAGCTTTGAACAGGAAACTACAATTAACAGAGTTTCACCAAAACTGAACAATAGAAAACTGGAAAAACGTTGCAACATTCAGATGGTAGGGTCAGAATTTAGTGTCAATGACATGAAAGCGTCCTGCTTTGTGCCAACAGTTTGGGTTGCCAGTGGTGAAACGGTGTGGGGGATATTTTCTCAGGACATTTAGTTCCAGCTGAGCATTGCACAGCAGGATAACGCGCCATGCGTCAGATCATCTCAAACTGGGTTCTTGAACATGACAGTGAGTTCACTGTACTCAAATGGCCTTCACAGTCACCAGATATCAGTCCAACAGAGCACCTTTGGGAGGTGGTGGAACAGAAGATTCACATTATGAGTGACTGTGTGACACTATCATGTCAATATAGACCCAAATCTTTGAGTGTTTCCAGCACCTTGGTGAATCTACGCCATGCAGAATTAAGACTGCTCTGATGGTAAACCCAGTACAAGCGCTGTGCAGCTAATGAAGTGGCTAATGAGTGTATATGCATGTTAGCTAGTTTATGACTTGTGTGGTGGTTGGGCTGATGAAAGTATATTATTCTTTAGATGAAACAATCTTCATCATCAGATGAAAACAACCTGTGTTACATAATCAAAAGCTCCAAAAAGCAATGCATGGAGCGGCTGAGCATTGTGGTGCTTTCGATTTGTTGTCATTTCCAAGGCAAAGAACTGAGCTTCAGTTTATACTAAACACAAAAATACATTATAGATTATTGCATTTTTCTATCTTTGTTATTTGTACATATTCTGGAAACTTATCTGTGTGTCTTCCCTGTAACTTCTCATGTTTATCTTGTCTAATCAACGACCATAAACAAACTTGATGACTGAATATGGTAGTGAATGAGAGTAAAGCAACATGACCCCTCTGATCATGTGCACATCCAGATCAGAAACACACATGGACACACACAACCATTTGTGAGTGATGAGAGATGGCTAGTTGGAAACTTCGAGGCCTGCACTTTCTGTCGTGCCACCTTCAGAGCTGTCAGTGAGGTTAATTCTGTGATGTTTGTGATTAGTGACTGGTGTAAGGTTACAGCTTCCCAAGACCAGTCCAGGACTTATGCTGCAAAATGTGCACCAGTCATTTGTTTATTTGTCTTTTTCCACTGTGTGGATCTGCCCTTCATGGTGTAGTTTTAACATGATTAAGTGTGACATTTCACCACACATGCACAGATTTTCACTACATAGTTCACATAATTTTCAAAGGCTTGATAGAGCAGCCACACAAAATTTAAGTGTTAATATTTAGCATTAATGAGTGCATTCTCGTGTGCTAAATCACAGACTGTGTAGAAAAAGATGGAGATTTTTTAAAAAACTGGGCTTCACTGGCAAAGCGTGGATTTGATTGACAAGCTGAGTGCACTGCACACTCGTAGAGTAGAGACTTGTTAATCACTTGTTGTCATCTATTTTACTCTAAATGGGTTGTAAATGTACAAATGAATGCCAGGTTCTATTAAATAAGACCTGAATTTAATGATTGGGACCATGAAGTAATCAGAAAAGTGTTTGCTGAGATCATAAATGAAGTGAGGTTATGGTCCTTCTCTTATAGACTTCTGTCCAATCAGAGTTCTTTTTGCAACCCCCTGCTGGCTGTAGCTGCAGAAATTTATTGAAACATCTGCAAACATACATGGAAATAATGTATATAAGGCAAAAACAAAGGCCATGACTGATAGTGTTCCACTGTGTGTTTTTCTATCCAAGTATGCTTTTACTGCATTGGCGGTGTGTTTGGGATCATTGTCATGCTGAAAAATGAAGCTGCTGTCAATCAAACACTTTCCAGATGGTATTGCATGATGGATCACTATCTCATGGTACTTTTCTGTGTTCATAATTCCATCAATTTTGACAAGATCTCCAACACCATTGGCTGAAATGCAGGCCAAAACCATGATAGAGCCTCCACCGTGTTTTACAGGTGGCTGTAGACACTCACTGTTGTACCTCTCTCCTGACCTGCTCTGTATATAATTCAATTCATTTCAATTTTCAATTCAATTTTATTCGTACAGCGCCAAATCACAGCAACAGTTGCTTCAAACCCTCAACAATCATATGCTCCCCTATGAGCAAGGGCTTGGGTGACAGTAGGAAGGAAAAACTCCCTTTTAACAGGAAGAAACCTCCAGCAGAACCAGGTTTTAGGGAAGGGCGGCCATCTGCTGCGGCCGGTTAGGGGTGGGGGGGAGGAAGACAGGACAAAGACATGCTGTGGATGACGATTTCAACCAATGGTCAGATCCATCACTCCATAAGAGTTGCCACATTTCTAATTTTCATACTTCCTGTTTCCCTTCCTTAAAAATGTCTTCTTCACAGCCACCCTTCCACTGAGACCACTTAGACCATTTCTGATGAGGCTTCAGTGAACAGTATCATCAGATGGTCTAGATGCATCTCTCAGGTCCTGTGTCAGATCTTTCCTGGATATGTTCCTTTTTCTTAAGGTCATGACTTTCAGATACTTTTCATCGGCTGTAGTTTTTAGGCTTACTATTTCTTCTTTTTTTCCCTTGTCAGCTTATATTATTTCTAACATTTTTCAGAGATTGATCTAAAGAAATGGGAACAAATAATGTGTTTTTTTTTCAAAGTGGCTAAAGATACTATTTAAAATTGGTGCTTTTCTAAGTCTAACCAGCAGCACTGGTTCATCCCTTGAGTTAGCTTTTTTTTATGCCTGAATGATTCAGAGGTCAGTGTTAAGTGGCTTAACAAACTAAACATTCATCTAAAAATGGTCAGGTGCAAGGACTGAATGAAAAAGCAGCCAAAGAAAAATTGGAAGTAAAATATAAAGAAATGAGTGGTAGCTTCAAAATTTTTATACAGTGCCTTCATCTACATTGTGCTGTACTTAAGGCCAATGGTAAAGAAAACTTGGTAAAGAATGACACCGTATCTGAAGGAGACTGTCAGCTGTGCACTGCTGAATGCCAAAAGTAAAGGTGTCCAAGTGAAATCATTCATATCATATCCTGTTAGTGTTTAGATTTCAGACACACAGTTTGCAGTAAAAACATGTTTAACTTTTTGCTGCTTTATGCGCTTTAAAACTGTCTTTAAACTGCAGATTTTTTTTTAAAAGATCAAGGCAAAATGTTTGTGTAGGTGTGTGCCCTATTTTTTAAAGCTCCAGTCAGAACAGCTGAGTCACCAAACATATCCCACTGCAGGCTTAAAAAAAGGTGGTTTTTAAGAGGATTCCCACATTATTTTCTTCTTTCTGAATCAGCCTGGTAATCAAAGAACTGAACAAACAATTCTCATACAGACAGCCATGGCACAAACATACTCACACATGGGCACACACACACACCTCTGGGTAAATGGAGGTGAAAGAAAAGAGAGTCGGCTGTAGATTTATGGCAGCGTGTCAAGGAGAGGAGCCACTGACAGCTGGAGGACTCTCAGTCTTGATGCAATTCAGGTCACGCAGGCACACATTAAAGAAAGACACATCCACAGGTCAGTCCTTGGTCTGCTTTTTTTTTCTCCTTCAGTGAAAGGCAGACTTTGACTAGAAAACCAATTCATTTCGAAGCAGTTTATTTTAGCCCTGCATGCCATTTGAAGCTGAACAATACCCATAATTCTATTACTGCTGTGACGTCTGCTGAGGGGAAAGAGGCTGCCTGTGACTCAACCGTCTGCAACCCTCCTGCCTCAGACTGCATTAAAAAGTAACCCTTTTTTTTTAAAGAGCACAGTCGTTGCCACTTAAAGTGTCAGGTATCTATTTCTGGTGCATCCTCACCTAGGGTTGCCAACTTCTTAACTATCAAATAAGGGACACTGTCATGCCAGAAGCACAATGCACGGCCAGCAGGGCAACGTGTAGATATGCACTGCATGTTCATATTCTTATAATAAAAATGCAGTAAATACAGTAACACAATAAAGAAAAATGCAGTAAATAATCACACGCATTTCCTTTGAAAAATAAGCAAAAAATAAAAAAATATTCAAATACTGTAAACAGAGGCTTCAGTTACACAGTTTATCATACTATGCAGACCAAACAGCAACTTATTTTTATAAATCACGTGTTTCTCCTCACATCTGGTGTGCCTGACTAGCCGTCACAGACGGTTGTGATTGGACACAAACACTCGTCTGATATAAATGCGATCAAATCAGATTTGTAAGAGTGCCACCTGTTGGTCAGAAAGTGGCGCTGCAGGTAACGGTCAATATTTAAGGTAGAATTATGGGGGATGCCCCAGCTAAAGATCAGCTCCACCAGTTGTTTTTAAACTTTAAACACTCACTAATTGTATATTCACATTCAGTGTGTCTTTAGGGACTTGCTAGCATCATGGCCTGTTCACCTGTCCCTCCTGCACCTTCTTGCTCAGTGTGTAATGTGTTTAGCTACTCCTCTGCTCCTTTTAGTAATAACCATAACTCTGGAGGCCAGGATCCCTGAATTTGTGATCCAGCGCCGCACCCTTGAAAAACTCGTAGCTAGCCAGGCCCCTGTACTGTAATCGACTAGCATACTAGCAGAAGCTAACCACTGTTAGCTCCCGCCTGCAGATTGTCTCAAGCAGCCGGCAAAACAGGCTAACTGGGTGAGGAGGAAGCTTATCTTTTCTTTTATTTACTACAACAGCATGTCTTTATCATGTAAAAACACTGGCATGTACTGTAAATGTGTAGGTAAACTTCTTAACCAGGGGTATCAAACATAAGGCCATGGAGCCAGAATTGGCCTGGCAATGTCACAGTCTGGTCCACTGGGCGGCTTTGGAAAATGTGAAAGATGACATAAATTCTCAACTTTTAACTTTATTTTCGTACAGTTTTCCCACTGATAAAGACCTCCCGCATAGTCATTCATACTCCAGTTAGGTAACAGATAAACAATTAAATGATGACATCTACTAGGGAAATGTCTTTATTTGCAATGGGTCCACAGAAAAAAGGACATTTTTTATGAATTAACAAAAGCTTTCTGTTTTATAATTACAGGGCAGTCTGGGCAATGAGCCACTGCGCTTTTTTCTGTAAACATTTATTTCTTACAATTTAATCCCAAAAAGTCATGCAGTCATTTTTCATTGCTTTTCACTTATTTCAGTAGAAAAACTAATTTGCACTGTAAATGTTAAACTTCGTGCATGTGGCCCACAGTATAAAATAAGAGTGACATCTCAGTTCTTTACGCTGACAGACAGGATAGTTTCACTGACCGGTAGATTTGAC
>VVHJ01013524.1:11683-21899 GCA_015107715.1 Tylochromis polylepis | reverse complement strand
GTATTATTGTAGGGTCTACCTTACAATATCAAGCGCCTTGAGGCGACTGTTGTTGTGATTTGGTGCTGTATAAATAAATTGAATTGAATGCATGTTTTCTTTATTAAGTTATTGTTGCGCTTAGATTATTGATGGCTTTAAGAACCTAAATAACATTTTAATTTCTGCAGCATTTGGCTGTCTTTATAAATATCTTAATCTTTTTTTTTCTGTTTTCTAGATGATGCTCACTCTGTAGAGCTGATGCAGTTCAAGGAACAATTTAAATCCCACCTCAGTGAGCTACTAAGACACGTAAGCCCATCTAATTTACACAAAAACCCTACTTTTAAATTGTTGTATCAGCAAATCACATTTCACGTGCTTCTCCGTTAACATCCAGCATTATCAGTCTGTTTTCACTTTATATTTAAAGGTTTCTGTCAAAATAAAGAAACACACAGATGAAGCTGTGTGGATTCGAATTGCATGGGGAGACTCTTTTTCTCGACCCAACCACCTGAAACCCACATATGTCGTTCACTATCTTCAAACCCCTTACGTCTTTCTGACCAGCCTAACTTCAAAACAAAAGCCTCTGTTGTCACAGGTAAGGATGACTTCTGTGGTTAATCATTAACATTGTTTGTGCAGTTTCCAGGTTTGTTTGTTTGTTTCCATCCTGCTTTAAGAGACTTGTTTGTTTTGCAGGCTTTGGTTCTGTCCACCCGATATCAAGCTATTAAGGATGCTAATCTCAGTGGACGGAAGCTCACTGCCATCAAAGACCTGCTGATGAAGCAGTATCTACAAGTATGCCTGATTGTTTTACAGAATTATTTACTAGTTAAGACTGACTTTATTTTTCTTAATTTCTTAGATTTTGTGGGCTGCATGCAGTGTTTTCACCTTTAAATTACTGCTTTAGAGAGTAAGATGAGTAGAATTTTGCTGTGACCTTTTTTCTTTTAAATCCACCTAGGTGTTTCCCACCAAGTATTCCAGCCCTCTGGCAGAAAGGAATCATGTTGTCTCAAGTATGTGTTTAAAACTTTTTGATTTTCTTTAAGCTGTTTTCTTTATGCATTTCTGTTGTATGGTGAAACATGTACTTACATAAAATCAGCATTAAGAAATTTATTTGTCTTTATTTATATGTACAGACCTTCACATAGAAAAAGAGCAAGCTGGGTCTGCAGCAAACAGACATCAAATGGCCTGTGAGGCATTTGGTGACGGGATATTACCTCAACTACAGTCTGCAGTTTATAAGGTAGCAGGACAACACTAAGTAAAAGAAGATGAATATCGAAGTTGTTGTTTCACTGCATCAAAGAGACAGATGTTAACCTGGATGCTGTCATGTTCCTTGTTAATGTTTTGTCAGCTGGAAACAAAATTCAGAGATCACACCAATAAGACCATGACAGAGTGGGACAAGCCATTCAGATGTGTTGTTAAATTTGCAAGCACCAACCTCCTGGAGTCACTCAGACACTCTGCATCCTCAGGTACAGCGAAAGTGTTAACCACAGTCATGAAAGTACCTATTGATGGATGTCTTTTGGATGGAAGTTATGTTACTAAAACTTGATATGTCACAAAATCATGTTAGAGTACTAACTGCATCTCTTCAAGTGTCCACAAGAGGGCACCCAAGTCCTGGAAGAAATATCCATATAGTAACGCTGTTACACCATAAACGACTTCACAATATTCATGATACTTTGGGAAGAGGAATATTTTCTAAGGAAGTTTGCTTCTATGTTCAATTATTATGTCCCTGAATCCTCCTCAATTTTCAACTCTTTCCCACATTTTCCAGTGTGGGTGGAGACGTTAATCAAAATACTGATAGCAACAAGGTAATAGATGAATTCCCAGCTATGATGCAGGTTAAAACCTGATCCTCATTGTTGTCTTTCTGGTTTCTTTAATGGTCATTTAAACATTCTTTTTTTTTTTCCCTACTTTACAGGAGTTGCTTCCACCCCTGTGACGCCCCTGCTCTCATCTGTTCCCTTAAAAGGAAAAAATTATTTTGTTATCACAGACAATGTCCCGGGACCTTCATCACAGAAATGACCATCAGCTGCTTGATTTAAGTTGTAGCATACACATTCCATTCAGTTTACTTCATTCTTTAATGATGTCATTGTTAATAAAACTGTTTTCAATAAGAATCTTTTTTTTCTGTATTTATATATCTCAAGCTGTAGGTATGGTAGTTGTTGGCAACTCTAATTGTCACTTTATTATTTGTCAGCATTGCATATAAAATCTGAATTTGAAATATTCTTGAAATTTGTCATTTGTTTTTATGATATTGATACAAATGTCATTTTAATATAAAGTGTTCTTCTGTGTAGTAACCAGGTGGAACCAGCCCCTGACACGCACATTATTTCAAAGTGCATTTTTACTCTGTCTGTACACAAAACATTGAGACGATAGCTTTAGTGTCAAATTTGTTGTAAAGAATACTTTCAAGCCTATGTAAAGCATCATTGATCAAAGCAATTCTCCAATCCTGTTAAGACGTGTCCATTTAAAAAAGTAATAATTAAGAAATGAGCTTTTAGGGGTTTGTTTTGTTTTGTGTGTTTTTTGTTTTTTTTTTAATATGATATAATTTACACTAGTGAGAGGTGTTTATTAGTTAAAGAAATCTGTCTTTACCAACTATAGTAGCCTCTTCATATGTTAACTAATAGACTTACACTGGGGGAATTTGGTTCACCAAAAGTGATACTTTGACATAAACCTTGTTTACATCAGATGGGATCCAGTATCTTTCAAATGGGGCTCAGCAACAGGAATTTTCAATGATGACAAACCCAAACACTGAATCTAAACTTTTTAAGAGGAAAAAGTTAAAGCTCTGATTTGATGAACAGTATTCTTTGGAGTGTTTTGTAGTGGAGGCCAGAGGAATTAAAATGCCAATAATGAGTCTGAAGACTTGCAGAACATCTCTCCAAACATTATGTGACATACAAACAGGGTGCAAGTCACTCCACAGGGCTTTGATGTTTTTATTACAGTGTGCTGACATCAGCCTCTTTTTATTATAATATGATGATGTGAGCAGTTTTCACAGATTATGTGTGTTGATATCATCCTGATGATATCAGCGGTTTCTATAGATTATGCTGATGTCAGCATTGTTAATATGGAAATATATAGTGTAGTATATTAATCTTTTTGTGTCACTGTGAAGTCGTGTGACCCTAACCTATGACTTTGAAGTATTACATACTAAAAATGGTGTATTTTATTATTTTTATCAACATGAGTGGAGCAGAATTGGCTGAAATCTTTGGCTCATGTCCCCAAAGGTCTGTTATATTGTTGTGAAGCTTGGAGGCGATCCATAAAAAATTGTGGGTAAATAAAGTTTTTACTGATTTTCACATTTAGTGTAATCTTAACCCGATTTTCACCTAAATTAATTACATAATTTCTCCCTTTGGGGGAGAATAAAATGGAATCATTCATTAAAAATAGTGGCAGGAATAAAATATAGAAAAAAATTCTAAATATTCCGTTTTCAATTAATTGGGTCGCATTCATAAAAAACAAAACCAAAAAAATATCTAGAACTTGTTATTAGTGAAGCTGAACCGGGTTAGAGTCTGCGCTGTATACACTCAAAGTACAATTATTTATTCGTCCATCCGTATTTATTAAAAATCACATTATTCTGCAAAACGGAAGTGTGAATGTTATCTAGGATGTGACGTAATCCAATTGCTCTGCTGCAAGTGAGCCCAAACGCCAGTGGAAAGGTGGCAATGCAGCCTTTCAGGCAGCGCTGAGGGACGGGATGATCCTTTTCATACAATGCTGCTGCTGGGGCTGTCTGCCAAACACGGATTGCACTGTCAACACAGAAACATGGCTGCCTCTTCAACGGGTAAGGCGAGTAACAGTAGTAACGTTAATGCAGGCAGTCTAAACTGTAACGAAGAAGCTCTGCCGCAGTCTCGGGAAATGATAAAGCCCACCATCGTGGAGCTGACCAAAGAAGTGAGGACGAACATCCTCTGCACCGTGGAAGGATGTGGCAAGATTCTCCCCAACACACCTGCGTTGAACATGCATCTGGTTAAGTCGCACAGAATAAAGGTAACTAATTACTAAATCAGGTTATTCCGAAGGTTTACGAGTGAACTCAACTGCGGTGCTAACTTGGCTAATTCAGTTTAGAGAAAACTATCATTAAAAAAACGCAAGTCATCCATAACTTCGAATTAGCTAGCACGTAGGGTCGTAGTAATTGTTGTCAATAACGCTGGGACGACATAGTCGAGTTTTGGTAAAAGTTCACTAAGTTTCTTCTTGACTGTTATTTAGTTGGTGAATGTTTACCATTAGCGAGTTAGCTACACTACACCTAGCCGCTTATGTTATCAATTATTTCATTTGTCACGTGAAATTGGGTGCTTATTGCGTTAAAAATATACAGACATACCCCCTTTATTATTAAATATTTGTTTTAGGCAGTTGTTAATCTAGGGCAGGGAATTGGGGAATATCTAAATTGGCTGTGTGCGCGCAAAGCTAGAAATGTATTTGTCGTTGTATGGTTACTGTCGCTCAGGAATACGACCGCACAAACACTGCTGTCTATTACGAACACTTAACAGTTAGATTTTGGTCTAAATGTTTAAACTGCCTCAGCCGTACTAACTCCTAGTTCCTCAGTCCTCACTGGACTGGGCACTTCGTGGGACGCAGTAATTCACTGTCTCCCAATGAATGAAGTTCTTTGCTGGGAAAGTCTGCCTTTGTCCTGCAATAGACTAAGCTCTTTGTTTAAAATAGGTGAATGTTAGAATTTGAATTAGCTCCTAGAAGTAATCCATGTTGGCCCAGCAAGGAGAGCATTTAAAGGCCTAAAGAAACCCCAAGTTTTACCATTCAAATCTTAGTTGCAGTCAGGTGTAATTTAAACTTTAAACTTAAGCAGTCAGTTTTTAAATATAAGTCCGTTTTTACACCAAAACTTTAAAAGCTTCAGTAAAGTTGGATGAACTGTGTTTGGTCCATGTTCATTGCAGTCCATGAACAAAGGGTTATATTGGTCACTGTGTTGGGTTTTCGTGGTGCAGTCACACTTTCCTCAGACTGTGCCTGTAAGAGGCACAAAGGAAATAAAATAAAGCGAGCAACAAGAAGGCAGCACAGCTTGCCTGTGTTACTTTTAATCCACAGCTATGTGAAACTTCTGTCAGCAGCCGTAATGATATTATGGTCGACACAATGATAAAGTGCTTAAAATGCCACAGTTGCTCACTCGGTGCTTCTGCATAGTTGATGGAGCTAGAGTTGGGCGTAATGTGAGACAACATATCTGTTTATATTTTTTCCACTTTAACAGCACCATAACTTCACTGCATCGCTCCACAGCTGTTTCATCACTGTTTATATTGTTTCCCTATGAAGATTTGATTAAAAAAAAATTTTAAATTTGACTGCGTGCAGTCAGGTCAGTTCATAAAGCTAATGAGGCTATTCTATTCCAGGATTTAGTTGCCTTTCAACCCATATCACTTCCCTTAGCAGAAAGAACAGTTTAGAGACTATTACTTTGATTTGCCACTGTATTGGCCAGACTGTTAGAGAGAAGATTTGACCATTTTTAATTGATATAGGCTAGCCATGCCATAGGAAAGAGAGTAAATCTGCTTGACTTCTCTTCTGAGCTACAGCCAATCACAGAGTCGTGACATGACTCAGGCTTAAGCCTACGACCATATGATGCAGTTGAGAGAAGCACAAAATTTGGATTCGCTGTCTCCAAAATTTGGCTTTTTAGTCATATTCTTATCACGAAGCAGATGGTGTTTGTTAGCTTTATCTTTTCTGCGGCCTCTGATGTAACGGCAGACAGAGGTGATGTTGACCACCAGAAAACCACAGCATAAATGTCTGTGTGTGATGATGATGTTGTTTGTCTGTACCAGATGTGAAATAAATTTAGTGTAGGTGCCATTTTCTCTTAAGCATCCTGTATTTCCTCATTAAAAGGTAGTTTTGATGTGTTTATAGCAGCTTGAAAGTGAGAGATGACGTTGTAGCACAAAGCAGTGAAATCCTGTGTGCTGTCAAGCACATTAATCTCTTCAGTACTATAAAGCAGAGACAGTTGTTTGTACAACAGTCATCTCATGGTGCTTATAGTAAGGTAAAGGCCCGACAATATTAGGGGAACACCAACCATCAGATGAATAGCAATTGTATTGTAATTTGATATTCTTAAACACACATTCCTATGCTGTGTTTATATTTAAGTCTTACATTCACATGTTTCTGATCTAAATATCTGTAATGCATATATCTGTATGTTGTCCTCTATTAATACTTTGTTGTCATTGTCACCCTCAGGATGGTATTGTCAATCCCACGGTCAGAAAGGACATGAAGGGCTCTCAGAAGCTTTACTGCTGTCCTATTGAGGGTTGTCCCAGAGGCCCTAACAGACCCTTCTCCCAGTTCTCCCTGGTTAAGCAAGTGAGCATTTCCCCGGTGACATGTAATCATTTATTGTGCTATTTTTAAGAACCACTTGTGCAACTTAAAAAATAAGCCTGCATTTTAAATGTAAGCAGTGTTAAATAATTTACTGCATGATTAAGTTGTATACAGTGTCCTGTATTCTGTATAACTGAAAGCTTCTGATACAGTAGGTTGAGGAAAAAAGAACTGCCTAAAATGAAACGCATGTATCAATATGAAATACCATCTTAGCATTTCTACTCTGATTCTTGTAGCACCGCAAAACACTGGGAAAAGCTGCCTTTCTTTCCTAGTTTTGCCTAAATTATACTGTGACCTTCAACTGGGTGAATCTCTAGAAAGAAGTAAATGGATACGTGCTTTCCTTTCCAAATTCTGTTTTGACATTTTTATTTTGTGTTGGAAACAAACTTTAAAGCTATTTTCCGCCTTTGATTTGTTTCATTTCAGCACTTCATGAAGATGCATGCAGAAAAGAAACATAAGTGCTCCAAGTGCAACAATGGCTACAGTACAGAGTGGGACTTGAAGAGGCACATAGAAGACTGTGGAAAGACCTACCACTGTACATGTGGCTGCCCCTATGCTAGCAGGGCTGCTCTACTCTCACATATCTACAGGACGGGTCATGAAATTCCAACAGAGCACAGGCATGTACAGGGATAACGTAAACACTTTCATTCATATACTGTATTTTGTTCTCTCTGTGTATTTATTATTGCTATTATTTTATCTCATTTATTTATTATTTTGCAGAATTCCCCCAGTAAAAAAGAGAAAGATGGAGAAACTGTTAAGTGGTTCTGAAAAGGTTAAGATCAATGATTCAGCCTTCCAGATCATCCCTGCTCCTACAGAGCAGACAGACACTTCTCTCCCTCCGGATACAACTGTTACTATCCCAGACTCCCGGAGGAGCCTGCAGAAGTTGCTTCTACCAAAACCCAAGATGGCTTTGGTTAGTGTCCCTGTGATGCAGGTGGCTCATTTGCCTGTACTCCTTCCATCTACAGAAAGTGGGGCTCTGAGGTCTGTAGTGCTTGCTGTAGACAGCCAAGGTTCTGTTAGTGCCCTTCAGCTCCTGCCACAAGCCTCGGGAGCAGTGGTACCCCAACTTGATGCTAAAAGTTTGGGATTCAAGGATAGCATGCCTACTTCCCGCTCTAGCCAGGGGCCTATTAGCACAGGAGTGCAAGTCAATCTGGATCCAGTAGGTGCAGAGGATTCAACCATCAGCATGGGAGTACAGCGAGGAAGGAGCACTTCCACCAACATTCAGACAGACAAATCGTACTTGTCAAAAATACCCACAGGAGTAGGGGTTGGAGAGGGAATAGGCTTGTGTCCTGTGGGTGAGTCCTCTGTGTCTTCTTGCTCCCAAACAGACATCAGTGTCAGTGCCCAAGTTCTTTTGCCAGTCAGTGTTGAAACCCAAACATTCTTCTCCCGAGCCAAATCCACATCGTCTATTGGAGCTCAAACAGACAGCCAGTGCCTGAGCCAAATTCCATGCTCATCCTCTTCTGTGCTCCCGTACAAAACCAGGCAGACACAGACATGCTTTGCCATGCCACAATCAGAGGAGAAGGCTCAGAACCAGGCTGTCATGTGCTCAGACCTATTTGGCAATGACTCCCTCAGTGTGTCAACCCAAACAACTTTGGACATAGATGACACCCTTTGTGCTGCAGGAAGCACTATATATGAGGGCTCAAAGTCAGAGGGTGGTATGTGTTTTGGGGTGCAGACGCATGAGCTGAGTGCAAACAACATGGCAGACAACCAGACCCAAACAATGACCTTGTTAAATGACCTGGAAAACATCCTGTCTGACAGCATGTCAGGCCACCAGGTGCTCACAGAGGCTTCGGCAGGCTGTGGGTCAAGTCTCAGCTCTGTTCAAGAGCAACACAATGGCATAGACTTTGATTTTGAAGAGTTCCTCAATGCTGTGCATATCCAAACACAGACCGAGGAGAGTGAGCTGGGAGGACTGGGTGGTGACACACCGATGGAGTCTCTAGACATTCAGACACAGACAGACTTCCTGCTGATGGATGATCTGGACCAAAGTGAGGGACCAAGCCGAACCCAAGCCAGCGACCTGGAGCTATTTGATACTCAAACTCAGACTGACCTCAATTTTCTGCTGAACGCCGGAAGCCACATGCCTCTGAGCAGCATCTTGCGACATTCAAGCTTTTCTATGAGCACAGAATCATCAGACACGGAAACACAGACAGATCTCCCTTCATTTGCCACGGGTCTCTCTGCTCAGACTCCTGTCACTCAGGGAGAGAATGCAAGGCTGCTGAACAGCACAGAGACACAGACTGTGACTAGCCAAGCAGAAGGCCTAGGAAACCTGTTCCTGACCAGCAATGAAACACAAACTGTCATGGATGACTTCTTGTCAGCGGACTTGGCATGGAACATGGAGTCCCATTTCAGCTCTGTGGAAACCCAGACGTGTGAAGAACTTTGTGCTCTGTTTCAGCATTCTGAGAAACCCAACAGCTGAAGCTTCCCATGGCTTTGCAATAAAGGTTTCTGATATCTGCCTCTTCCTATAAGAGGAAATGGTTTATGCTGTCCTCTGGCAAATCAAACCATAGTCTTAGCAGCAAGACGTCTGCAGATATGTTTTCAACCATTCCACTGGGGGCATAATGGCCAGAGCCCTTCCTGGTGTCTATCCTGACAGCATTGCTGCACTTTATTAGCTCAGTGGGCATGACCTATGAGCTCCTGTGACAGTTTACATATTTATTTGCACATAAGGTAACATTGTACGTGTCTTGTCTAAAATGCAAGCTTACTTGTATATTTCAGTGCATAACCGCTGTGACTGGTCACTGTTTGGTCTTAAGAAGTTGTAAAAACACTTAACATTACAGAAATTTTAGCTCTGCACTTAAAAGGGATGACATCCTTACACACACACACACACACACACACACACATATATATATATATATATATAGCTGTCATTAAAGGCTTGTAAAGTTGCTACCTTGTATGACAGCTTTTAAATATAGATGTACTGCAGTAAAACAATCTCATCTCAGCTGTACAGTATACAATATTGTACGTTTAGTTTACATACGTATGCAATGCGCATGAAGCCTTTAAGCAGCACAACGTAAAATATTGATTCTGCACATGTGCGTCTGAATGCTGCATCTTCAATGTTACCTTGTCAGTGGCAACAAGACTATAAACTCTGACATTGCAGGCAGTTGAAAACATGACAGGTGAGTTGTTTTTTTTTTCTTCTTCTTTTTCAAAATTAAAGGCTTTGCATTGCTCCAAGCAGAAGATGTATCAATGAAAAATAACCTGGCACAAAGTAAAAAAACAAAATGTTTGTCCTGTGTTGCGCACCTTGCATTGAAATGTGATTGTGAAGTCTGATGTTGTGTAAACACTTTTTTGTGTCTAGGCCTCTAGTTAAGAGGTTGACTTAAGTCAGTAAGCAGGCTAGGCTGTCATCATCTTTAACTTATTCATTAGCTGGGTGTAAGTGTATACATTAGCAGTACACTGCTGAAGTGATCCAGTAATGTTACCGTACACAAAAACAGTGGATTAGAGCTAGGATTAGCACAGAGGTATTGTATGTGACTACCACCTAATTTTTTTTTTTTTTTTACTGAAAGGACTCAAATTTTAAACCATACTTTCCACACTAATTTTTTTTTTCAAATGACTAAAT
>VVHJ01013513.1:8006-22584 GCA_015107715.1 Tylochromis polylepis | reverse complement strand
CTACTAGAATACACACACACACACACACACACACACACACACACACACACACACACACCGGTAGAGAGACACATGTAG
Source organism: Tylochromis polylepis (assembly GCA_015107715.1). Classification (NCBI taxonomy): domain Eukaryota; kingdom Metazoa; phylum Chordata; class Actinopteri; order Cichliformes; family Cichlidae; genus Tylochromis; species Tylochromis polylepis. The sequence goes on along the minus strand of VVHJ01013513.1, from coordinate 22,506 downwards.
TGGCCCTCAGGGTTATCTCAGGGGTTGAGTAATTTACAGTGGCTCTCAGGCACAGGTTCATTCACTCTACTTGTTGGCCTTTGCCACATTGAATATCTGCCATCATCAAAGGGAAACTATTGTGCTTTTTCTTAGTTTCTGTCAGTGCATCTACAAGTAATCCCTGTGAGACAGAAGCTAAGGTTCAGACTGCTTTAAATGCCCCATTTCAGGCAGTTTATTTGTTTTAGGATCTGTATTATGTCAAAAAGAGAAGAAGCTCTTTTACTACAGGCACATGGCTCTGGCTGCAAGCACAGAAGCTCCACCCACCTGGTGTTCAAATATTTTATTTGTAAAGGGCAGCCAATCAGAAGAAAGTTAGCTAAAAGTGAGAGGCGCTGAAGAACTGAATATGAAATGAATATAAGATAAATAAGGGTTGTTTTGAACTTCGAATTGTGCAAAGCTACTCTAGTAGAGTTTGACAGGGTGTTTTTTGTCTTAATTATATAATGTGGCCAGAGGAGCATGATGCAAATGCTCTGTGATTAATTTCCTCATCATAAATGGACTCAGCTGATACACAAACTGAAGCAATAATGAGTAATTATTGTTATTTTCCTCATGGTAAAATCACCAGCTCTCTGATACTGACACTCCCAGGAGATGTGTTGCTGTCATAAATGCCTGTAAGCCATCAGGAGGCAATACATGTGCGTAGCTATGTAGTAAAACATGGGACTTTCAGCACTGGTCAGTCTAAAAGGAAGAGGGAAATCAATCTGCTAGTTTTTGGTTAGATTAGAACAGCTGATATTCAAATGTGTCCTGTCTCCCCAGTTGCTATTTTCATATCTTCCAAATCATTGTTTCCTCATGCGCATTCCCTGTATGACCCTTATTAGCCACATGTTATATGTACAGGACACATACAAGGAAGCATGTGTGGCTAATCTTTCATGCACTTACAAGGAAGTTAAATGCAAAAAGTTCCCCGGGTGCACTTCTGGAATGCTGTTTTTTCTGTACCTTGATTGCATTGCATTAAGGGTTAATGCATTACCTTTTCCACGGGCAGGTTTGTGAGCTCACAATTGTTCTTGTTCATTTGGGCGCCACATGTTACAAATTAATCGACCCTGACAACCAAAAATTATGTTTATATACAGCGCGCATTTCTAGGCACTTGTCTGGACTCTCATCCATCATGCGCCACCGTTAGAGAGGCATCCGATTAGTCCCAGTTTGCAGCGGGACATGCGAGACCAAACATACCAGCCAGAGTCCTAAAGAGATATCTTCAGCAAAAAGGCAAAGAGAGCATCCTGCAACAGATGGTGTGCATCAAACAGAGAACTGATCTCTTCTCACAGTATTACAAGAAGAGACAGTCGACACTGAGACGCTCTAAATCCACATAAAAACTGTGGCAAGTTTTCCAAGATGCTATGCTCAAGCTCATTGCCAAGTGTTATGCTGAGGCACCTCAGTGTGTCTAAACATTATCATTATATGAAGTACTTCTTGGTGTCAAACCTTCCATTTTTACCATTTTTTGCACCTTCTGCACAGCACAAAAGCATAACATGCTCTGGAAAATATTATAAAAGCAAACATCATCCAGTTATAACAACAATTATGCTTCCAGCAAAAACACATTACAGCAGTACATAGAAAAGAAACGGGGTTTAATTAATTTTACTGCTAATGCAATGCCGAGGCCACATGAGCCAACACGGTCATCCCGAGTGTTTTTATACGACTTTCATCTGACTCTGTATGGAAAAACAAGCGTGTGCTACTCTGTGGTAATGATGCAAGAATCAGAAGCGTTTTCTTCTAATCAGTGCTCAGCTAGTGGGATTTAAAATGAGAGGTTAAATAAAGGGCTCTTGTTTGCAGAAGCTCAGATTCTGGAAAAACCCTTTTACCCAGAACCTGGGAAGGAGCGATCGTCTGAACCTGAACCACCCACATATTTTGTGTAATAAAGAAGGGAGGGGGGGGATCCTAGCTCGGGTTTTAACTCTGTTATGAACGTCTTTTTCCCCCTCTCCACCTCCTCACATGCCTCTTGTCCTTCCTGCTCTTTTGGAAGATGAAAAGTGGAAATAAAGTCCAACTCATCAGCTGGAGTGTCTCTTTGCTGTACTGACTGCCTCTCCCTCTCTGTATTCTTGTATGTCGTGTATACTTTTTTCCAAATTTTTAGGCCTGAACCCAATATAAACAGCCTGTACTGCTGCCTCCTCCATTTCTGTCTCTCTGTTGCTTCTCATCAGCTCAAGGCTTGCATATCAGACAGTGTGTGCTGTGTCACACTACAATCACTTCCTGGGGCGTGGGGACAGAGGTGCAGCTAAGAGTGTCTATGGGACTTGCGTGTCATGACAACCTCAGAGAAGATGGGCCTGCACGGTTTACTGCGTCTCTTCTTCTAATCAGGCCTACACCTCTGACTTCATATGGCTAAAATGGGCTTGCTCAGCCCTGTCCCCTTGGCTAGTTTCATGCCTGTTAAGCTGTCATCATCATTGTAATCTCTTTGATCATTCTTGACATTATAGGCCATTGATTTCAGACTGTGGGTAGCAGAAGCAATTAGGATTCTGATTTTTACACCACAGCCATTGATTCTGGTGGCTGTCAGTAGCAGATTTGAGTTCCTTTACTGAGGAAGGCCACATGTGGGAGCTTACAGATATCTGACATTAAAGTACAGAAAGGAACAGACTAGCAGCGGTGTTGTGACCACAGACCATAGTGGCAGTGGAATTCTGCATGTTATAGCACTGACAGGTGAAACTAATGCATTGGACTAATGTCAACTTTGCAGCGAGCAATTGAAGCGACTATCCGCGCAAACAATGGACACCTTTGGCTGATGTGATGGGATGTGAAATGTATTAATGGACTACCCACGCAACCTCAGCCTCCGTCGTCCACGAGTGATAAACATTCAGCTTCAAATTAATGGGTGACGAGCAATTATACAGTCCTGAGCCACCCCATGTTTACTTTGTAGTTTGCACAATTCTAATGAGCTTGAAAGTCAGTATCTGGTGTGTTTTCTTCAACACAGCCTGAAGTCTTTGAGGAAAGCTTTCTTGCAATTTCTTTAAGTGGTCTTCAGGAATAGTTCTCCAGGTTTCTTGAAGGACACTCAAAACTCTTCTTTGGATGTTTCTGCCTTTTGTTCCATTCTCTGTCAAGATGATCCCACACTGCTTTAACAATGGTAATCTCCGGGCTCTGGGGAGGCCAATCCATGACTGATAGTGATCAACAGTCTGTACTAAAAATGAATGACAAAGTAGTCACTGTCCAAAGAAAAGCTTTGAAAGAGCTTCACAAAGCCTTCACAAAGAACTATTGCTCAGGACTACTTTAAAAAATGAAAAGAAAGTCTGGCTCCTTGAAAGCAAATTATAAAGAAGCTAAATGTGTATCTATAGAATAAATATACATTTTGACTTATTTTCTTATTTTCTTTGGGTCACTGTTCTTATGTTTGAAGCCAATAGACCGCTTAATACTGAGCACAAAATCTGAAGATCCAGAAATATATATAAAAGAAATAAGAAATGACATTGTGTAGAGATGGCAACAGCATACTGTGTCACACAAGAAGTTGGGTTATAAGTTTTCCCAGTATAGCAGTAGCATTCTGGCTTAAACAAGCCCTGCCTTGCCTAGCCCAGTACATTTGGTAAAGTTAGGCTGATTAGACAGTCGGTGGTTCAGGGAGGGGTTCTGGGAATACTTGTTAGGAAAGTTTTACAGTTTGAGACAATTTGCCATGTCTGCCTCTTAGTTCTGGTTAGCTCTGAGCAGCTTAACCAAACATTTCATAAACAAGGGGGGGGAAAGTATTTTTTTCATGGCAGAAATGTTTTCTTTGTCTTTTCTTATTTTTGCGAGCATCTTTCAACTCTTTGGGTGATCCACAAGCCCCACTTTGGGAGGCATTGTTGTAAACAGCAACTTGAGTTTTTGAGTTTCTCGTGCTCTGGCTATCCTGTAATTAGCTGTGTAGGCTGGCTGGGAAAGGAGACATTATGTGGAGATTGCTGATTATTATACGAGGGAGCCGTCATCTCGACACATTTGACTCAACAGAAAAATTCTTCAGGGCTTATTGTAGCCCCCACGCATGCAGGCTTCTTGACTTGGGAGTTGGTGGTGTTTGTGTAACAGTTGATTCCTCCATCAATTAGGAAAGGTCTTGTCTAGACAGGGTGTGAGATTACAAAGAACGCAAAAGGAAAAAAAACAAAGCTGCAATTGGGTTAATCTCAAACATACCTATGCTATCACTGGTGATTGGTGAGGCAGCAGGCTGTCAAGATCACTTTCTTCCCTTCAGATTTCTTTCCTCTCTGGTAAAAAGGCAAAAAGCCCGAGTAGGATGTAGTCTGTGTGATAAGAAAAGGTCTCTGTCTTTCTGCTGTTGACAGACTTTCCACAGACTGACGGTGTGATCGTTTATCAGTTGCAATACTTGCAAAACTGTGTAAACTGTTTCAGTCAAAACGTATATTCAGTAGCAATAATTCAGCACTTCGTGAAAGAATTCATTAGCGGTCATGATGAAAGGCCATCTATGTGCTCAGTGACTCGAAATTTGCAGAAGGTGAAAACAATACCAGCCTCTGTGACGTGGCAGGCAACCGGGGATTGTATCGCAGCAGCCGCTCGAGCAATTTGTCTGAGAATAATTGCATATGATGACCCAAAAATAAACCAATGAGAGAATGCCATTCAAATCCAAAGGGAAAAGGAAGCTTTAGAGTGAAATTTGGCAAATGCACTTCATGAATACTTGACTGTGACTAGTGGGTTGTGTGAAGAGACTGTCTTGCTTCAAGGGATTGTGTTATATGGTCTTTGAGGCTTTGAAGAATCAAACGGCCATGTTGTGTTTGATGTAACCTTTGATTTTCCTTTGTAATCTAATTTTCATAAAGGGGAATGCTTTGGTTGTCTCTGAGATGAGCGCCAACAACAAGTGACTGCTGTAGATTTGGAAGTCAGTCATCTCTTTGAGGCAAATAAACAGTGCAAAGAGAGATTTTTCTTTTTCTTGATATTGATGGAGCTTCGTGGTGGTTGCATGTACTAAATAAATACAAAATTAAAACATTAAACAGGTTTCCATACTCAAAGAGAATAAGGTATTGTGTCTAAATGTGTCAGGTCCAAGAACCAAATGCAGTTTCCCACATCCGATGTGTTGTTCAATGCTCAAACTGGGCAGTTTCACTACGTCTTTTATTTTACCCTGTTGGTCCACATTCCTTGTAGGATGAAGTGCGATCACTTTTAGTGACCTCTGAACTTTTGAATCTTGTGGACTCATCGGGTCAAATTCTTAATTTCTTTTAGGTGCAGGCATATGAAAAACATTTAGCAGCAGTGTGGAAAGTGAAAGCATTGGTGATGGTGTGACGAGACCCTCTATCGTGCTTGTCTTGCACCTTTTCTTGCAGTTGGTGGAGAGGGGTGCTGATAAGACTTTTCTTGGTGTGAGAGTGCTTTTTAAAAACACTCTCTTAGAGCTCAGTTGCTGGTGTGCTCTCCTCTCCAAGACATCCATTCGTTTTGCTGCATGGCTTTTGGTATGTCTTCTGCACCGTTCATCATTGCGTTCACTCCACTCATCCTGCACTACTGACCTTGATAACTACACTTATTATGGTTGGTTTAGGTTCTTCTTATATTTCTCTTGATTATGGTGTGTTCACCTTCCTTGTGTGTCATAGACATGCATTTTTTTTTGATAGGCAGAAAACTTTCATCTGAGCCACCCATCCATCCACCCTCTACTATTTACCTTGGATTCAGTTGCAGGGCCAGTCAAAGCAGACATGCCCAGACCTCTCTCTCTCTCCGACAACTCTTCCAGCTCGTATGAGGCAAAACTAAACCAGGGTCTCCTCCCAGCAGGACATGCCCAAAACACCTTGCCTAGAAGGCAGCTAGGAGTTATGCTGGTCAGATGGCCAAATTGCCTCAACTGGCTCCTTTTGATCTACGCTCCTCATCCTATATCTAATGGAGTGCCCAGAGATACTTCAGAGGAAGCTAATTTCTTCCACTTCTAAATACAGGCTGTTTTGGTCACAACTCAAAGCTCGTGACCGTAGGTGAGGGTAGGAATGTAGGTCACTTTCAGGTTTAGCTCTGTTTTCACCACAACACATCACTATGGAGTCAGTCCGTGAGTCTTTCATTCGATTGTCCCCTCATTCGTGAACAAGATCCCAAGATACTTAAACTTTTCCACTTGGGCAACAACTCATCCCTAATGCAGAGTGGGCACTCTACCGTTTTCAGGCTGAGGACCATGATCTTGGGTTTGGAGGTGCTCTTTCTTATTCCCTTCCATGCACTGACCCACATGCATGGAAGAGTTTGTTTCACACAGTTTCACGAGTGTGAAACAAACTCTTCTATGCATGTGGATCAGTTTGAAGTCTTGTTGGCAGAGTTAGGTCCAAATCTGAGGAGGCAGAGAAATAATTCAGACCTGGAGGAGTGTCTGGCTGTGTGTCTGAGGTAAAAAAGTATTATTTTACTACTTGTATATTCAGTACTGGTGCGTGTTTTTAAACTACAAGTGCAATGCAGTGGTCTCATTGGTCAGATCTGCTTATTTGCATGCTATAAAACAGAAAAATCGAGCTTGGTTTGAAAAAAATAAATGTCACAGATTCTTGAGTGAAATTACGCCGTGGTTGTGAGCAGCTGCATAAAGAATGAATGTGTCTGAAAAATATATTTAACGAAATATTCACAGATTTTACATGTCCGGTGTGTACAGGCTCAGTCTCACTTAGTCTCATTTAGTTCACTTCCATAGTTTTCATATTAAAATTAAACTCAGAATCAAGGAAAACCTTTCTCCAGTACCTGGTTTATTAAGCTTTTACTGCAAACATGAAGTACAAATAATGGAAGCCATTACTGATGAGATCTTTTTTTAAGGGATTCAGATTCAATAAAATGATATTGAACCCCAGCTGCTAAAACGAATACACTCTGATGCTGCTGTTAGGGTTCGCTGCCTTACCTCACTCTGCTGAACCATCAGTGCTGCTGATCTAATATGGAGTGCACGCCAGATGTATTTGGAAGCTTTTATTAAGCGAAGATGGGCATTTTGATTTCTCTGTTAGTGCTGATGTGGGAGCTGAGTGTTCTCATGTGGAAAGTGGCTGATGCATCTTAAGAGAAAAGGAGGATGAGTTGAAAATAAAAGACAATGCACAGAATCTGATTTAAGGAATAAGATTAGGCGGTGTATGGAGAACTGGTTGGGCCCGACTGGACAGTTGCAGTAAGAGGAATGTGTGCTATTTCCACACTGCTGCTGTCATCTGTCAAGAGGCAGAAACTGTCAAAGAGGCTGTCGGCGTGTGTGTGTGTGTGTGTGTGTGTGTGTGTGTGTGTGTGTGTGTTTCTCTATGCCTGTGCATGCTTGAGAGCAGTGAGTAGGAGTAACGCTGAGGGGAAGAACAATTACTACACACCTACCAACCACAATTGCAGCTTACATGAGTGTGGAACAAGCTGCTAAAAACAGTGTAGATGCTCTTATTGCAGTCAGCCACAGTACTGCCTGTTACAGGGCAGACCACCATAAGGACACGTGCTTCTTCTGAATGAATGTCAATCATCACGAGAACCGAGGAGAAGAAAAGGCTATGTGGTTTGTGCGTTTTATTATAAAACTCCAATGAGAAAAGGGATCTTGTTGAGTCAAATATTGGTATCTTGTATTTTAACTATAGCAGTGACATAAAGATTTGCTAAATATGAGAAAACTGAATGTGAATATAAACCATTTGGAGGTCATTTTTTCCCCATGTGTCACCTACTTTGAAACACCAACTTTGCCTTACATCATTCTCCACAGTCTGGCGTCAGCTGTGCTGTCAACTTGTGTAAGTTCTCCTTAAGTAGCCTGTTGTGGAAATGGATTTTGGCATCCTCATGTTTATGTGGTTGCTATTGTTACATGGAGCCCAACCTAGTGGACTGAACTGCTGCAGACATCCCCTCCATTGTCCCACTGAAAGCCTGATGAAAATCAGGAAATGTTTCGCTGCCTCTCTTTGCTGTTGTGCTCTATCATGGTTCTGTTCAAGAGTGTTACTCTCAAAAGAGCAATTCAGATTTAGTTTGATTACTTTAAAGCTCATGAGCCTATAACTAGTGAGAAATCAGGGTAACCACAGTACTGGCCTACCAGCTTCTTTCTAATTCAATAGAGAAGATCTGTTACCAATTCTGTGTCAAGATAATTGATGTGAAAATAATTTCACAGAGAGAATATTGGTATTGTTTGTTAATTAACTGGCCCCTGGCCTGCTGTCGTGTTCACTCACCGGCCACTTTATTGGATGCATCTTGCTAGTACGAGCTTGGACCCTCTTTTGGTTTCAATAAGCTCCTCATCTCTTCTCCAGTAGCGTCCAGAAGTGTCATACAGTGAACTGAGGCCTTAATTCTTTGTGGCATAGATTCAACAAGGTGCTGGAAACATTCCTCAGAGATTTTGGTATTGACATGATAGGATCACACAATCGATGCAGATTTGTCGGCTAGACATCCATGATCCAAATCCCCCGCTACACCATATCCCATAGGTCCTCTGTTGGATTGAGATCTGGTGAATGTGGAGGCCATTTGAGCACAGTGAACTCACACTCTTATTCCAGAAACTAGTTATACTTTTAAATATAGATTTCTATATTTTCCAATAAAAGCCACATGATTCAGCTCTAATCTCTTCTCCAGTGGTGTCCAGAAGCGTCAGACAGTAACTGGGGTCCTTCTGTCTGTCGTGTATCATTCAAGGCCCCGGGCAGTTTTCAGCTTCATTAGGTGGATTCGCAAATATATTTTATAGCTCCAATGTGCCCTTTAGCACTGCTGTATACATCCACAAATATTAATTGGTGTGTATATAATATATAATAAATATATATATATATATATATATATATATATATATATATATATATATATATATATATATATATATATATATATATATATATATATATATATGTGTGTGTGTGTAAAATAGAATGTGATCACTGAGTTCAACAAATAATTACATTGTGATTATGCAAGTGTGGATCATGAGTGGAGTTGAAACATGGCCTCAGTTATCTGTGGCATGAATAATTTGCATGTGATCTCTTTTTATGACCACTATGAAAATCTGGAGCGGGCAAGTCACATTTATAACGGGGTCATAAGACTTTGCCACTAATCATAGCTGATTTTTTTTTTAACTCACTGACCTAAATACTGTAAGAAAGGAGAGTGATCCACAAACATGCTTCCTGTTTTGCTGCTTTTTAACCTTTTTTTTTAACTTTTTAACCGAAGTACACACTGAAATTTGCCATTTGCTCTGACCCATGCCGGCTGAGCTCATCACAGATGTATTGTTTTGCACATACAACTTTTTTTGACACATTGCAAGGCTGTGGATATCTTTCCACTGTCAATAATTAGCATCTTTTCATGATGTTTTTTAGCAGCCATGTTACAGTCATATGATGTATTCTAACAAAGGCATTGTGGGTTTTTCATTGATTGTGTCAGTGCTGGATGAATGGGAGAGAAAAAAATCAAACACGGATCCATCCATCGATATTGATGCTCTCTTGGGAAATAAGCAGCCGTACCTGTTAACAGTAAACATATGCATCTTAATATAAAGTGCTAATCATAATCAGTTAAGTACGTCTCTCATACAGCTAGTAACATTTGTGACCTTTTTGGTGACCCGTAGACCCATCTGGTTACAGGGCTTGAAAAGTAGAAAAGTAGTCTGAGACTGAGAAGGGGAAGATTCAGACTCGGTGACCTTTCTGTTGGAAATGGTCGGGATCACGTGGTGTCTGTGAAAATTTCAGCATAGGGGCAGTTACTCATCCGTGCATTCTTGTCGACTAATGGAGGGAAAAAAGGCTAAGCACGCAAGTTTGAACTGTTATGATGATGTATCGATTATAACTGGAGCAGCAGCCCCCTAAGTCATAATATAAAATAGCTGAGTGGTGTTGCATCGGTAATCTGTGTGGCTGAGCCTAGGGTTGAGCGTGGAGCGTTTGTATATAACCTAATTTAGATTTTTTTAAAAATGGAAATACACACTCACAAACTTCTAGTATAGTATAGTGCATCTGATGCCCAGGGCTCACTGCACAGTGATATTTGGCCTTATAATCATATCACATTACTCTGAGTTTTCCACATGCTACAAAACACACACAGCAAGGGGATTGTTAACCAAAACAGATTTGATCTCCTCAGACAATTTGTCCCATTCTCCAGTCCAGTCGAGCTCTTCCAGCCAGAGTAGGAGGGATGGAGGAGTGTTTTGCGCATTTCAGACGTAGGTTGTCCGCGGGGTCTCTTTGCTCCACAATTACCGCTTTATGAGGATACTTAACTGCAGCCAAGACTCGAGAACAACAGAGGCAGAGAGTGTGAAGATGTCTGGTGGGCTGCTATCTGTTCACTCTTGTGCCTTTACTTTTCTTTGCTGTTTGGCACTAAACACTCCCGTTTGTGTCTTTGTTTCTCTTAGAAACAGACTCTTCACAACTTTCTTTGTGCTTCTTTAACCCACCACAGACCCTTTTCCACGGGTTCATCATTCCACTCAATGAAAAATATCACACATTTAAGTCAACAAAGCAGTCCTTGTAGTGGCTGTTTTGGGGCTACCACGGGATGGAGTTTGTCATGGATACCAGTTACAATTTTTCTGTGCTCTCCAGGCATGACAAACCTTTAAAGTTCTAGCGTTTCATTTTTTTTTTTAACGGGGTCAACAATGAACTGATTTCACAGAAATGGCTCGACATTTTGGGACTTGTTTGCTATCTTGCGAAGACTTGGGTAAGAGGACTGATACAACTTTGATGTCTGTCTAGGCAATATGAAACCACTTCTAGCAGCTGGTTTGCTTATCGTAGGCTAGAAACAGAGAAAACAGTGTTGATAACAAGATCCACCTGGCAGAACCTCTAATGCTTACTAATCCACATGATGTATTGCTTTTTTTGTTTTCAGTTTTTGTTTAATCTGTGTGGAAAACCAAAGTGTTAAAAGAAGAAGAAAAGTTTTGCAGTTACAAAGGGTTTTTTTTTTTTAAGTGGTTGCACTCATTTTCTGGAGTCTGGTTGCTGTGCCTTGTCTTCAGTTGAGTGGCTGCTACAGGAGTAAAGTATAAGATTTAGAGATTTGATCACAAAATCTAGTGATGTGATTAAAGGATCCCAAAAATGAGCAAAGTACAGTAGACTCGTTTTTATTACATGGCTGAGTATGTATCAACTTTTCTGCCAATTAAGGATACATTAAGACTGAATCAAATAGATTTAAACATTCCAGGATCTACAGGATATACATCATTTTTTTCCTAATGGTTCAGTCACTCCAGAGTAAAAGCAGAACTGTAACCTTCTTATGACTGTGTCAAATCGGTGATTGCTTGGTGGTTGCATTAAATTTTGTCATATTCATCAACTGTAGCTGAGGCAACTAGTTGATCACCCACTGGTTGAGCGTGCAACACCCTAAACCTGTAGGTTCCAACATGTTGGACATCTGTCTGAGTCAGTCTATAACATCTCTTTTTGAACAAGTCTTTCCAATAGAGGACTTGCCTTGACTGGTTGCCAACTGGTTGCATTCTGGTCATATTCCGAGCAACTGTGTAGTTTTGCAGCTAAATCACCATCCTGCAGCAACTGCATCGCTGTTTTTGGAGGAATTTCTAAATTTTAGTTTCAGATCTACGAGGTTCTGGCTGATTTCTGTGGAGGTAAATGGCGACAGATGGCAAAACAGACACAGTTAATTGACACATTATCACAAATAGATTGAGGTAAAGTTGGCAGTTTCATGCATTCAGTCGCGAACTGATAGAAGTCTTGATGCACCAAAGTCACTTTGAAGACAGCATTTGACTGCAATAGTTGCAGACCTGGTCCTGGTCTTGAATGCATCCATTTCAAAGGTAAACCAAGTGCACAGCACATCATCTCAGTTGGTTTGGTCATGCCATGGTTTACAACCTCTGTTTCCCCTCATGTAACTACAGCATAAGTTGTCTATCTGAAGATGCGGTTAAAAAAAACAAAAAAAACCTGAAAATATATGATAATAAAAAGATCTCGTACAACCCACACAGCCTCAATCATCTTCTCCATCCGATATTCCCACATTGCAAATCTTTTACAAAAAATGTCATTGTATTGTCCGTATGTAATAGCAGCTGTGTTAATAGCAACAGTTTCCTTGTCATTTGGAACATTTACAGGCATAATTGACACTTTGAGAAGTAAAAGAGTGAGAAGAGAGCACCATTATATGATGTGTCACAGTTTACATCTTAAAATATGGTTTTTCCTCATTGCAGTCAAGCTAATAAAAGAGCTTCTTTTGATGTCTTGGCACATTAAGAGTGCGTCATCATTCAGTCTTGCACTGCTTGGTCGACACAGTTTTTATACCCCATTAACATTTGACCCACTTATGTGTAATAATTGCGTTCGCTTTATAAATTTCTTATCTTTCTTCTTTTCTTTTTTTTTTCTTTTTTGAAGCACTGCACCCTGCTTCTTTCTTTTTTTCCCCCCCTTTTGCTTTGTCTTGTAGAATTTGGTAGATAGTGTGTGAGAAAAATGTCTATCTACACCCAACTGGATCCCTACTCTCATGACTGACTGCTCATCTGTGATAACATGAGCTCCATGCCCTCAGAACGTAATAACGTAATAGTCCATGCTGCTTCTGTCACTTTGTCTTACAGAGCAGGACCGGGGAGAGGGACTGATTCAGACGGTGTGAGAGAGCGATACAGTAGATAGATAAAGACGAGAGGAAATAACTTTCCCTTTTTTTTCCCTCCATTATTTACAGTTGTGGAGGGGTGGGTGTGTGTGCCTGGATTGCAAAGCTGCTTAGTGGTATGATTCAGTTTGGGGATTTGAATCTGCTCTCACCCCCACTTCAAGTACTAGAGTGGAGGCGGACAAAGGGTGAGATAGAGGGGGAGTGTGTGCATGTGTGCGAGAGCGAGGAACAGCGTAGGAGACGCTCAATCTGGTATAGCTCCATGTGAAAATGACCTACTTCCTGTCAGCTCGCTCTTAAATGGATTGCTGTTTTCTGATGTGTGGAGGAGTGGGGGAGATTTTTCTCTGTGGGGTCTGAGGGGGGTAGGGGGGGTGGAGGTGTTTGATGTGGAACGGTTAAATGAAGTACATAAGTAGGTGGCTCATGGGACCTTAAGGGTAAGATAGAATAACTGTCACGTGAGTGAAATGTAAATTCTGTATGCATGCATGGCGAGCATAGTGTGTGCTCACCTGTGCATACATTGTGTGTTGGCTCATGCCGTAAAACATGTAATGTTGCATGATGTGCTGCTCTCTCTCTGCTGTGTTAATTACCCCAAAAGACGGCTTGATGAGAGTTGACTATCAAAAAGCCAATATTTGAGGGGGCAGGCCTCGCCAGATGCTCAGTGGCCGTGTGTGTGTGTGTGTGTGTGTGTGTGTGTGTGTGTCAGATATTCAGGATGACACACACACACACACACACACACACACACACACACACACACACACACACACACACAAAGGGTTGTTTATGGATGACATCTGCTTTTCAGCGGGGAAGTTTCTGTGGTTTTAATTTGGTTTTAAAGGAAATTCTCATGAGAACCGCAAAAGCCTCATATCTTCTAAACCTGCTCTTTAATTTAGATACATCTATACTTTCTTGATTTTATATATTAATTACCAAACTACATAACACACTAACAGGATGCACATAATAATGTGGATAAAGAACCTACATGTACACACATTTCATACTGTTTCATATACTTTATGAAACATATACACGTTTCTAATAATATTTTATAAAAAAAGTACTGCACAAGTCTCAAGCCACCCCTCATTTCTTTGAATTTTGTTTCCAAGGAGCCTGACTTTCTTCTAAATATTTTTTTATATTTCTTGAACAGTAGGCTTTCTGAAGGTTTTTCACTCATTTTCAATCCAGTCCTTGTACCTGACCATTTTGAGAGGAATGTTTTTTTTGTTTGTTTGTTTGTTTTTTGCACTGACACCGACCTGCTGTACCTTAATTCAAGCATGAAAAATGGGCCTAACTCAAGTATTAATCAGTGTCGTGTCTACACATATCACTTGGCAAAGAACCAATTTTAAATTGTACCTTTAGATCTTTAGCTTTTCTTTTTTCTGTGAAAAAATTTCAAAGGTAACACAATTTGACAGAAAAAAATAGTAGTTTTTGTACCAACAAGGTGATTGAAAAAGACCAGCTGATAACTTTACATATCTTGGAATGGCGTGCAGTGTGTCCTTAAAAAGTCTGAGGAAACTAGACAAGTGGAAAACAAATGAAGAAGTGGCAGGCCTGACCAAAAAAAAAAAAAAAAAAAAGCTAACAAACA
>VVHJ01013501.1:26170-41896 GCA_015107715.1 Tylochromis polylepis | reverse complement strand
CAGTCAGTGATCACTGTCGGCCTTTCTCAGTTTTTATTACCACTATTCATTTTAAAGCTCAGTTTTTAAAACCTTACAATGTAACTACAGACCAGCCCATGCAGGAGTATATTAATTATGAAGTTTGATCCGTTTACAGCATCCTGCCATGTGATTACATTTGTCCCTAACCATTGGGAACCCTTGTGTTAACTTTTATCAAGTGGAAAAAAGTTAGCTTTCATCCTCCAGCTTCACTGTGTTTATATTATGCTAACATAGCTGTGTCGCTAGCAATCACGTAGCAAATCATTGTATACCAGCTAGCCCAACTTCAGTAACCCTACAAAACATCACTGCTGTTTAGTTTCCTGTCTTCATTTATGTCAGAAGTGATAGCAGAGCTGTACGTTTTAATTTTTTTCTGAAATCCCTCAGTCAGAACATGGTGTATTATATTTAGATGGAAACTAGCGAGCTAACTCCATGCTAACTTCTAACGCCTTTAAATTTCATAAATTCTGTCTTCATGGATGCCTGGATGTTAAACTGAATTGTTACACCTAGTAGAGCAGCTATACTGATCATTTTATTACAGATGAAACAATTTAGACAGTTTTTAACTCTCAGTGATGCCAAAGTGTTCGTTTGACTTTGGGACCTTCAGCAGCTTTTGGGCCCAGACACGGCTAATGACGTCAGACTTAAAGACCGGATAGATGCATGGAAACAGTTAGCTAACCATAACTGGTACATTTTTAAGCTAAATGTAATCGCAAATGGTAACTATTAGGCTGAAAGTAGTCCAGATCCAAACATATCTGAACACCAGAGGTGCTGTTTTGATGAGGTTATTGAGTGGACTGAACTGCGGGAGTACGCCATATTTTATCAAGGTGGTGTTGAACCGTGCCCTGCTCCATGCGAACAGCCATTTTAATAAAAACATTGTCTTTGAGCTCTGACATAGGTAAAACCTGCTTTGCTATGAATGTGCTTCCTGCAACCACAGTATTTTGTGTGTAGTGTAATAAACACTTACAAACATCAAAAGTATGTAAATACTGAAAAGCTCTTACTGACACTCACTTGTGTTTCTGTTTTGTCATAACGACAGACATACCTTTTTCAGACAGCTAAAAGCAGAAAAATCACAGGTGCCTAAGAATATGAAAAGTTGATTTGAAAGTTTTATGGAAAATCTTAACTTACAGTGTTAAAAACAAACACCTTGACGCCCTAAGGCAGCCGGAGAATGTGTGTGGGATCACAACTCTTTGAATTCTTAGAAATGCAATTTCTATTTTGGCTTAGTCATTTAAATCTATTCAAACACAGCAGAGTAAGAATAATAAAGATAAATAAGTATAATAAAGTAAAATAAATACATCTTAATGTAATGGAGGATGTGTGTGGGAGGATGTATGCTGCCTATCTTTTAATTTAAAAATCAGTGTGCTTTGTCTGCTGTAGGCTTCATATATTGCAATGTCTTATAACACTGTGCCCCAGGCAGTGTGTACATACACAGACACATTATTTATCTATATCCATTCTTCATACATGGTTTTATATATGGCTTTCATGTGTTTCTTGGTAATCACTTTGGCTCTGCAACACACACACGCACACACAAAGCCCGTCTGGTCATGCTGGATAAACACACAGTGTTGTGATTTACAGATGATCATAATGTGACAGTATAAAGGGCTTAGTTATTCGTATTTGGCGTGAGTATCTGTGTGTGTTTGTGAGCGTGTGTTTGTTATGGAAATGAGACCGAGGGGTCACATTATTCAGCAGTAGTTGACATGCAGCCTCCCCAGGTCCATATCAATATCCCCCTACGGACGCAGCAGGAAAAATAAGGCAATTTGTTTCCTAGAATATTAATGACAGTCAGGAAGGACCGAGAGAAACTGGTGTTAAGTAAACGCTCTCTGAACCATACAAGGTGTTGTTCTTCATCCTGGGCCAGAGAGGCCTCTAAGGGGAAGATGTTGGTATTGTAATTGAAGGACTGAATTTCAAATCGCTGTGCTTTGGAAAAGTGAGCTTTTTTCCAGGTTTATTTAACTAGCATGCTGCAATAGTCATCTTTTCTATTCTACACCGTTTAAGGCCTGGATTACCCAACCCAAACAAACAACCAAACAAACAAGCAAAAACCCCCACACACACATTTCCCACTTTGCTGAAATCAGGTTTTGCGGTGGTGAATGCATTTTGTTTCTGAACATGTTTTAAAAATGCATCAGCAGTTTGTCCTCTTAGAGCGACATTGTTGTTCCATTAATAACAGATAATCCACCGATTTAACCAGTTTCTGTGAAGCTGGGTGAAGACAAATATCTCTGATGATCCATTTTAAACACATTCGTTGTCCAAAGAGGATGAGTCATGACTGGAATTTGTGACGCTGTTACAATAAAGTGTTTGTAACCTGTTTAACACACGATACTGTCCTTAACAGTATGATTTATAAATGCTTTTTTTAACTCCTTAGTTTCTTATCTAGAAACATCGTCTGTCCAAAAATGTTAAAATCTAAAAACCACCTTCACAAAAAAATGGTTTTATTCGTCACTCGGTGTATAATAGGGGACAGTTGGCTGCTAGTAGATGATCCAGGCTTTGTGGCATATGTAACCCTCTTAAACATTTCCCACCCCATCTTACGTTGATCTTCACTTCATTTGGTGACAATGTTGTTTAAGTTGGCGCACCCCATTTTGTGTTAGCATGCTACTGTTAGCATTTAGGCCCCATAGAGGTGCTGCTGAGGTGCACTGTATCTTCAGACACATCAAGCAAAGGTACATTTATCTTAATTTTACTTAGGTGGCAGGAAATACTCTCACCTCAGTTTCACCTTCGTCAGCACCCATCAACAGTCAACTATAATGACACCATGTTAGGATACGGCACCCTGCATGGACCTGTTCTGTTTAACTGCCAATTACATTTTTCAGACAAAGAACCAGATTGTTTAGTAAATTATTCTTTTTATTTGTAAGAATTTTTTTTCTTAACCTAATAGTATTTTTGGTGTCTTGAGTTTTCGGTGAGAATACTTAATGGCACATGTAAATGCAAAGACATCTTGAGCAGATGCCACTTGATTGGACTGGGCCAAGTTAAAGGTTAGCGCCGAGCATCTCGTGATCAATGGAAAGTCATCATCGAGACTCAAAAACAGTACTTCAAAAGGTCAGTTTTTCTACATTTGTTCCAGATGCGGGGATACGTGATTCATTTTGTTGATACTTTGTGTTTGTTTGAGTGATGAGCGGAAGCAGCAGTGCGGCCTTCATCAGCATCACTCCCCTGCCTGTGTCAGCCATAAAAAATTAACTCCTGAAAAGCAAATCATCATCATCATCCCTCCATACATTAAAAGAAGTTGTTCTTCAAAACAAATAAATCGCTCTTGAGGGGAGCTCATCATCACTGTGTGTTTGTGCATTGAAGTTTTTGTGTGTGTGTGTGTGTGTGTGTGTGTGTGCGCGTGTCACGTTATGCTCGGAGACTTCTTTTTTGATTGATGCTGTCAACGAGCTTGGAGAAAACGACGGAGGCTCGGGAGAGTTGGAGATAAGCAGAGAAAGAGGAAAGAAGATAAAGAAGAGAGAAGGAGCTTGCGAAGCATCCATCAGCCAGTGCAATCAGATTGTTTTCCTGGCGATCTGTCTTTTCTTTTCTCCCTTCTTTGCATCTGCCAGCCGCTCAATCCCTCATCTCGCATCTCACGCCAACGCTCATGCGTATGCACACATGAATACAGTTGACGAATCTCCTTTGCATGGCGTTGGCCAGGTGTCATGAGGATATTGAATCACGGGAGGTTGAGGTGAGAGGCGGCGTCACAGTGTGATGGATGATGCATATCTCTCCACCTACTCCGTGCGCATTGTTTACACGCATGCACGCACGCACGCACGCACGCACACACAGGCTCTGTTTGGTTATTGTTGTTGTTGTTGTTGTTAATTGACGCCCTAAACTCGTCTGTTGTTTTATTTCCTTCCCTCGTTCCATCGCGGTTATTGCTTTTCATTAAGTGGTCATTTCCCTTCGCCGGCGCCATCTAATGAGAGCGTCACGCCGCCACGCGCCCATTTATCAAACCACGTAGCCGCAATAGCACGGATCGCAGCGGGCACACACACAAACACACGCTCGCTCCCCTTTCCCCCTATCTGCCATCACGTCCCTGTCTCAATTAGGATTGTTTGTCATTCTCCTGCCCTCCATCCCCTGTTCATTTGGCCGCCCCCGTCTCTTCCCGTCGTCTCATTGTGTCAGCCGTGTCATTGTGTTTGACAGCTTCTCATTCTCACGTCAGATCTAATTTGAGTGCTAATTTCATACGTGCACACCTCGCCCTGGGCCTCGCCGTGTGTCCCCTGAACGGGACGAAATGACCGGTCAGATTTTTTTTTTTTTCTCCTTTGTTCGCGAAAGACAAAAAGTCATCGTGTCGCTGCGGAGGCACCAGCCGGTATGTTATGCACTGTAAGAGGTTTGAGAGTGAATGAGCTGTGAATCCAGCTCTGTTTGCTACACACACGCACGCACGCACGCACGCGCGCGCGCACGCACGCACGCACGCACACACACACACGCGCATCTGCATACTTGGCAGAACGAAGCAGGTTCCATCCCCACTGCCGGCAAGATAAATCACATAAAAGCCTTCCTGTGATCACGGCACAGTGGAGATGCTATATAACCTGGCTGTGTGTTTCCAGCTTGTTCACATGCCAGGACTCGTATTGTTTATCCTGTCACGCTTGTCTCAAGAAAAGCTTGTTTGTTTCAGATTTGTGTACATATCATGTTTAATATTTTCGAACATTTGGGATGCAGTTTTAACTTTTGTGTTTGTCTTCCAGCTGGTGGCAGTGTTTCACAAACCCCAGCATGTGAGGACGGAGAGCCCCCGAGAGAGCATGTCTAATGGCTCGTCCAGTGCTGCCCCAAGTCCAGAGCCCTTCACCTACTATCCCCACCTGCAGTACCAGGATGAAGACAGAGGAGAGATTGAAGTGAACGAGGCCGTCCTCAAAGCCAGTACGTCCCTACCTGCTGTGTAAATTTTTCGCGTGCATGTGTTAATTATGCAAGTTGAGCCTTATCTTGTGAAAATACACTTTTTCTGACACAGATGTAAGAGAAGAGTCTGCAAAAATCTCTTAAACACCTGAAGAGCCGAGGCTATACGCAATCAACACATTTTTTTTGTGCATGTGAGAAGGGGTATCATGGTGATACAGCTGTGTATGTGTATGTAGGTGTTTGTTACTGCATGTGTGAGAGAGAGAGAGAGAGAGAGAGAGAGTCAGAAAGTGCATTTCTGGAACAGATGCAAGCCGAACACAGAAACTTTTTGCCTGTAACTTGATGGCGTGTGAAAACAGATGCAGCGTTGACGCAACCTGCTCTCCTGGCATCCTCACTTAGCGTTCTTTACTTAGTCTGAGCAAACTGTAAAAACAAGAGCCAACTGAGAGCCACCGAGGCAACAATGCAGCATTCATTTAGAAAAACAAAATGAAAAACAACTGCTGAAGATCAAGTTGCATTTTAATTTTACAAAAACACCATTGGAAAATACCCATTTACACCTCTGTCCTGTTATTTTTGACACTGAAATTACACGTTGGGATTGGGAGGTCTGTTAAAGTACTTGACAGATGAATGTTATATCATTTTCCTATCATCCCCTGTTGTTTTTGCAGCATTATAGTGATGGAAATGATATTATTCTGCTTCTAAAATAAATGAAGTGGTTTGAAAACTAATCCAAATCTCACATGATTTTCAGTTTTGTACTCTGACCAAGTGAACCTGTTGCTGTTGTGAAGATGGCTTCATGTTGCCTTCTTTGTCAGTTGGCATCATTGCCATAACTTGGCTAAAGTCAAAAATTAAGCCAACGCACAAGATGTCAAAGCTTGCAGTTCCTCTACTGGCCACTTGAGGCAGACTCTAAAAGCGAGTTCATCCCTTCAGATTCATTACAAATAGGTGTATACCTAATTTTCCCTTTGTGACATCTATACAAGGTTGGTGACTCACGTGATTAAACTTTATTAACTAGTGCATGCATAACTGAAGTTTTGCGTATATAAATGAGATGTTATTGTTGTGAAATAAAAATGATATGATGCTTTTATAAGGTGTCATAGGTACATAAATGCTAAAAACAGGTCATCTTAGCAACCGCCTAGCAATAGGCTTGGCAACACAATAACAGCATATTATCTGATATAGATAAAAACCTTCAAGGGCCCAAGATGTACCTGTATGCTGAGTTTGCTTGCTTAAGTCCTGCTTGTGTTGGAGGAGTTGGCAAATGAAGAAACAAATACACAGACACATAGTTTACAGTATAGTGCTTATAATATTAGACATAGATGATATATATATAGATGCTTAAACTAATGCATTATTAGGGGATTGGGCTTTCTGAGTGACAAGTAGTTTTAACTTTGTCTTAGTGCAACTAAACAGTGAACAAGACAATCCTACTGTATATTCAGGTTACACTTTGTGTTGAGCCTGCTTTTCCATTATCCATATTTAGTCCTGTTTAAAATCATATTTAATTATGGATGCTAACTTGGCATTGCTAGCTTTAGATGAGACCTCTCCAGCTATACCCACCCGATCAAATATGGTCACATTTGGTTTGAAGAGGTAGAACATGAAGACAGTAGTCTACATACCAATGGACAACTTTAGTATTATCTTTATATCCAGTCTGTCTTTTATACTTTTGATATCAGAAGGAATCAGAAGGGTTTTTTTTATTGCCAAATGTTGAGCAGATTTACAACATTAGGAAATTGCTGCGGTACTTCGTGCGAGACATGCGATCAGGGGACACTCAAAAAAATACAAATATAAATATAAATAAGAATAAAAATATAAATAAGAATATAAATAAGAAGTGCTGTGGAGATTGAAATATACATGAGTGCAGGTGATGATCAGTTCAGAGAACAATACGGGGTCACGTGTTTGAGTCAGAGCAGGTGGTGGGAACAGTCTTGTGATTATTGTTCATGAGTCCAACAGCAGAGGGGAAGAAACTGTTCTTATGGCGAGAGGTTCTGGTCCGAATGGACCGGAGCCTCCTGCCTGAGGGGAGCAGGTCAAACAGACTGTGTCCAGGGTGAGAAGGGTCAGCTGTGATCCGATAACAATACTGTTTAACATTTATGTTGTTAGACACAAGCTGCTTCAACATGCCTTGTATATGTAAGTAAGTGATGACAAATACATGTTAAAAATGAGAAAGGTTGACCCCGATCAAAGATGACAGCTGATTTAATTTTTAAAATATTCAAATTACCAGAACGGTGCCAGTAGGAGGATGTGTGGTTACCATAGTGAGAATAAGGCTACTAGAAACATTGCTGGAAAATGTTACATATGCATTGCAAATATGCATGTCAACCTGCTGCACAGCTTCATTAGTTTCCTCAACTTTTATATTTATTAGTCTGGCTTTTAGCCAGGTGGGCTTAGCTCTGTGTGCGAGCAGAGAAGTTTAAATTCCTGTGGCCTTGACTCAGTTGCAGGACTTTTCCTCTGATCTGTCCTGGTCTTGTTATGTACTCCTTCTGTAGGAAATCAGACGGTGGGAATGGCTATGAAAAATGAGTCTTTCCAAGGCTGTCAGAAGCTCGGTGACTCGATCAAGGGGGATTGATGCTGTTTGGTGCTGCTCATTCCACAGTCAATCTGATGCACTCATCAGTTTAATATGGAGGATGACAGATTACTGTGTTTGTGAAGTGGAGCTGATATAAAAAGTAAACGTCCTTGCAGTCAGAAAATAAAGTATAGAAGTTACTGGGTCGCGGTGCATCTACGGAGGGAAACGGCATAACAAGAGTATTCAGTCAGAAGCCTGAGGGAGCCTCTGGGGAAATATCTGCTCTGTCTGGGCTGTAGGCTGCTCCAGCTATAGATACATTTTACTGTAAATAATCGGAGCGGGATTTTTTTTCCTCATTCTTTTCCATTCCTGTGCCTTGGATTGATTAAGTTTTGAATGACAAGAGACCAAGTGAAAGATGAAAAGTAAGATAAAAGAGCCTTGATGGGATTTAATAAGGGTCTGTTTAATCACTGGGTCACCCTGCAACCCTTTTCATTCTCCTCCCTCCATCTGTTAACCGTAGAGGAACAGTGTGACACCCCCACATATACAACTGGCCTTTGCTATCCCTCTCTGTGTGCCCACTTTCACCCCATGCCCCGTCATCTGCCTTCTCGCCTCTCGACCCACTCAGTTTTTTCCCTTCTCTGCTATTCAGCTTCAGCCACCTGCCATCTAGCTCCACAGCCGATGCCGTAGACCTTGACCCTCCTCACCCCCAGGAAACCTTTTCTCTCACCCTCCCATCCAACCCCAGCTTTCCCTGCGTCTGCATGGCTTCCAGCTCTAACTAGATTAGCACTGTAGCCTGTTAGCATGCCCAGGGTCCAGCCAAGCATGAATGGACTAATTCCAGCCAACCCCCCACCCCAAACCCGATATGCCTCTTCCACCATGTCTTTAACCCAGTGGGACCTCTTCCTGCTCCCACCCCGCAACCTGCTCTCCAGCCCTGCTGAACCTTGACTAACTTAGTTATGATGTGACCCTGTGACGCCCCTCATAGGGAGCCAGATGCAATAAAGGCCACTTTTGTCATCCGGACATGCACGCGCGCACACAATGACAAAAGAATCTGCATGCAAGTTAACCAACCAATCACACCCAAAGCGCCCATCTAGCTACTGACAGGAAAGTCTTATGAGAGTGTGTGTCTGTGTGTGTTTGCTGTCCTTCTTGCTGTAACAAGTTTGGTTGTTAACTGGGTGTTACATCATATCTTGCTCTGGAGTAACATCATGTCTGGAGACGAGGACAAAGCGATGGGTTGTAAACAGTCAGACCTGATAGAGAGAGGTTTAATTCACAGGATCGCATAGGCTTAGGTTATGCAGCCTACGAAATATATGCTTGCACAGGTTGTTAAAATTAACCCTAGAAATCGATTGACCCATTTCTCTTATTTAAACCAGAACACAGAGATATCATAGACATACTGCAGGAATCAATATGAAGAATAGCAAATGTATTGTCAAAAGTAATGTTGTTAATTGATTATGCATCAGTGCTTAAAGTGCAGGCAAAGATTCAGGGTGGCTTTTAATGCTGCAGATTTATCAAAAGATAAAGAAATATAGGAGTAGGAAAGCAAGAGTTGGTCCGCAGTATCCTCATACCAAATAGAGGAACAGTGATGGCAGAAAATCTTTTCTTCTTATATAGAAATAATAGAAACAACAGGACTCACAAAGCCCATGAAAACCACTTTTCACACTTTGCAGCATTAATGCGTTTTATGACAGTACTAAAATTCACCCATCTATTCATCTTGAAATATATCTTGAAATATCACACAACTTTATACAATTTTAGGTAGCCTACCTTATCCTCTGATTTGCAGTATGTGGTATAACAGTATAGATTATCCCATGGGCCGTTAAAGGTGCACTTCAACTCTAGTATTCTTAACTACAGCTTTTCGTTGTACATGCACAATGGCAATAAAAGGCTATTCTATTCTATTCTATTCTATTCTATTCTATTCTATTTTATTCTGTTCTGTGATGACATAAATAATTGCTGCTGTTCTAATTGCCTGACAGACTGGCTCATATGTTGTTTGATATTAGCTATTTGCCAATATTTTGGTGCTGGCATTTCTAATGGCCGATATATTACTATATTATAGTATAAAAATGTTAGTCCATTGATTCAAGACGGTTTGGTCTGCCATCCGCTATGGTTTACTTTGCACTGAGCATCCTGATCAGTGCAAAGTAAACAGAGTGAATTGACACAGGCTATCAAATTCATATAAGAAATAATGTTAATACCCTCAAATGAGAGGTGGGTGGCTGACTTCCCCTGGTTGTTGGGTGTGATTTGGGTAATTGGTATTCAGTTTCATGATTGAGACTGATCATTCAATTAGTGTATACTAGGTTTTTTTTATGCCTTACCCCCCCCCCCCTCCCTTTTTGTGTTAAATTTTGGTAAAATAAATCAACCATAGAACTGTAGAAGAGCTTCATATGGTTCAGCAGTGGTTACAGATGGCAAGATGGTCCCTTGATGGCAAGACAGAAGGAGAGAGAGCTGTGGTTTCAGACTGGAGCCAGCAGCTATGGTCTTCCATCGTGCTAATGTCTACTTCTGGAGGGGAAAGGCCCTCCACCTCGACAGTGCAAATGTGCCTTGAGAATTTGTTTTGCTCTCCATTTTTCTCTGGCCTGGGAACATTGAGCTAGTCCTGCCATTCATGCCCTCTCCTCAGGCCCGCCCTGATGGCTGTAAATGGCTTTAATTCTTAAACAAGTAATGCAGTGCTTTTATTAAACCCCCTGAATTAAAGCTGAACATTCTGCTTTTCACTTCACTTGTTTGATTTAAAAATCCACTGTGGTGGTTTTTGTCCAAATGCTTAGAGACCTCACTGTATGTAAACACTTTAACTGGATTATCTTAGTCAAACTACAAGTGAGCACATTAGCTGATAGCGGTGTTCCTGTCTCATGTACTGACCTTTCATCCTTCTATTATCCAAAAATGTTCAAAGTTAACTGATGTAGAGAGCCTCACAGCTGTGGGATAATTATCACGCAGGCTACAACAGTTCCTAAAGCCATTTACCGACAAGTCATTGAAACTAGAGTTAGTAGGAAAATTAAGTTACCCCAAACCATGTGAATGCTTTAATCACAGAGTTACTTAAATCTTATTATTCACAATAATCTGATTATAAGAAAGCGTGTAATCGCACTGGATGCTGGTGGACAGAACAAGAAGTAATTCAGTAATCAGTCAGGCATCAAAGTGTTTGCGTGTCAGGTTGAGCCAGTTGTTTGAACAGGGTGACTGGACTTCACACTGCCCCAGTGGGATGATTAGACCGGCATTGATCTGCTGCTACACTGACACACGCGCACACACTTCTAGGAAAAGAGTCCTTATCGCATCATCCCATGAGCAGCCTGAGCTGGGCTGCTCTATCGATTGCCAGCAAAACAAGACCACACAGACCTGTGGCATGAAAACACACGCACTCACGAATATAAATGTACACACAAGCAAAGCGCTGTCCATAATAATAAATGTCCGTATAGCAGACGCATGCTTGCACATACAAAGGCATACACATACACAGTCACAAACACAGTCAGTCAGAAACATGATGCATCCTTGTTTTCATCTTGCCCTGGAAGTGAACTAGCAGCATTGCAGAACTTTTAGAACTGAAAACAAGAGGAAATTCTTAAAATAAACCTCTGTGTTCCCAGAATTGCATAAGCAGCCTAGTTAGGCACAGAGCTGCAGATGGAGAGTCTGAGGCAGATAAACACAGATCTGGCAGAGTTTACAAGTTTCTCTTCAGCTCTCTCCAGTTACACAAACCTCAATGGAAAGATAAAGGGAAGAACATAAGTTGGGTGCGTTTCAGCACGCTACCATTTTCTGGCCTTGAAGTGGAAGCTGAGATGAGTTTCATGGGTGGGGTCTGTTTTAAAGTTGGAGGTTACCTTGTGGTTGTGGGTGCGCAGTCCTGTCGAATTAGCGAACCTAAAATAAAACGCTCTATGTTTTTAGTTCTGCCACCTGGCTTCTTGAAATAGACTCCATGCTAAATTCAGAAAATGTGTGTGTTCTTAAAATACATAAAAATTCTGTTCACTTTGCCAAAAGGGCAAGAATGATGCTCGCTTCCTGTCCTGAGGGCACCATATGTCGAGCTGCTGTATTTAGACGTACTTTTAGTCTGTTTCCAAAGCCTCCTCAGTTTGTTTAAATATTATTTTTATAGCATATGCCAGGCCTGGGGAGCTATTTCACTTCACACATGTATGGCACAGACAGACATCTATGGCTAATTTATCTTGTTATACTTATGTCTCATACTGCTGTATATCATCAGATGGCAAAAACTGGTTGTTTCTAAACACTTAAAAATGGAATGATATGGACGTGTAGCAATTATGTATACATATATTTTTATTCTTTGCAAGCTATATAGAAACCCGTTTAGTCTGAAATACAATATAAAGTGCTCTATAAACCTGAGCGTTATGGCTAATAGTTGGATTTTCCTGCTTCAGTGCAGCTAGCCAACAGTAAAGAACTACTTACTACTTAAGAGACAGAAAGTGAAAGTGGACCATATATACTTGTGTTGTTAACATAAAACTCAGTCTTGGAGCCTGGAGCGGTACAAAAGTGATCCACTTAGACTGCGTTTTAGTTTTAGTTTTCCTTATTTTCCCCTGAGCTAGTTCTGTCACTAGCTGGCTAACATATGCTAATGTAAGTCTGCTAGCAACAACCAACCCAGTGACATCGCATTGTTTACTGGCACAAGATGGCGGCGTACACACGCTCTTAAAATGACCTTTAACTTGAAACGCTTATTTCTTAAATCCAGTTTCACAGACTGTGTTAAATCTATGACAGTTTTATAGAGTAGGGCTCCGTGGTGTAAATTAGCTTTTATACATTTGGTGTGTCATGTCGACCTTAAGGACTTCATTTCCAGTTCTTCACTGCAAAATCTCGAGTGTTAAATTGACACTAGAAAGTGTCTATATAGGTCCACTCTTTTGAGTGTTAAATGAACACTTTTGACAGTGTTATATTTTTAACAGTAGCCTAGTCAGTGTTAAAGATTACCAATGACTAACACTGAGCAGTGCTGATTTGCTAATACTCGAAAATAACTAAAAATGCTAGTAATATTTCAGTTTTAGCAAATCAGCACTGCTCAGTGTTAGTCATTGGTAATCTTTAACACTGACTAGGCTACTGTTAAAAATATAACACTGTCAAAAGTGTTCATTTAACGCTCAAAAGAGTGGACCTATATAGACACTTTCTAGTGTCAATTTAACACTCGAGATTTTGCAGTGTTCACTCTGTATTTAGTGGTGACTTGAACAAAATTCTGTTACGGACACAAATGTTGGTGACCGTTAAGTTATATGCCAGCAATTTGGATATATAATCTTTTTTTTTTTTTAAAAAGCATATAGATGTTAATAGATGCTCATGATAGATGTTAATAATCACTGTATATGTGATGATGTTCATGCAAAACCCAGCCGTTAAGGAGGAGATGGGATATATACAGATATATGCATAGTTGCACTATGATCATTAAAGTAGGATTTAATCAATGTTCTGAAACAGTTTGGTCAACTCCTACCTTTTGACTCATTAATATCTATCTTAATAAATTATTCCTCAATCTGTGTAACCTAAATTATTGTAATGACTCAGTTTAGCTGTGACTCTAATTTCAGGGTTTCTACTAACGTATTACAAGCCTGTCAGGTCTAAGTTGGACCTAAAGATTAGTGAATTTTCTTTTGTAACATATATTTTATAATATATTTACATATATGCGTATATTTTATAACATGCGTTTCTAGATATAAGATGCAAGTTAGCTAATGAATGTTCTTAATTCATGGCCAATATTTTATTTAAAGCAGGGATTGTTCAACACTGGCTTGTTTACATGCAGACTCCAATTGGCAACAGGAGATCCAGATGTCCTGTTCAGTTAGTTGAATGTGGTCATTATTGCTACTTTTTGGACATGTAAACAGCTAGGTCAGGGATTTTCTAGCAGTGTATCAGCTCAATATTAAAGACTCTTCCGCCAGAACAGCCAGCTTTAAGTAACAATTCCTCTGAGAGAGTCTTGTTTATGACCGTTCAAATAGTGACTGACCCGAGAGAGTCACAACTGTCACGCTCATCAATATTCCCGCCCCTTAGTGACACCGCTTGACCATCCAGGGGTCACTGCAGGTCAGAGTTCAATGCTTATGAGCCTCAGGTTCCTTCACATTGCTGTGCCAGGCTCTGGGACTCTAAGTGTTTGGACGATTGATGGAAGCAGATTTGACTCCAATAGATAAACGGAGGAGGATTTATGGGGCTGACCACTGGGCAGTGGAGCCTGACTGTGACCATGGAGCAGCCTTGGTCACTTTACAAAGACGCATCATTGACACTGAAGCAAAGTAAGACTGTGTGTGGGAGGAGGAGGCTCTTGACTGAGGTTTCACAGTGATGCACCTTATTTCTCAAGCTCATTTTGGAAAATCAATTATAGCCATTTGGAAAATGGGTTAATCACTCAGTGTGTCTAATCTCAGGATCCATCTGTTATAAACATGATGTCATGTATTTTGGCACTTAAAGAACCTGTCTGTCCGTGCAGTTTGCTTCAGTGTTTTGCAGTTCATCATTCTGTAGGACTACATGTGAGTCATTACCTGCATTCAGTTTCCATAAATCTAATGACAGGTTTTTACTGCATTTGATAAATGGCCCCTCTGAGCTTGGAGACCTTTACAAATGCATATGCTGATCTGGAAATGTTTAAACAGTAAACATGTGCCTCCTGCGGTTACATGAAAGGATGGAAGGAACAGGGATGCACTAATCAATGCTCATATAAAATGTAGCAAATAAATATAGCTGCATACGTTTTTAGAATTTGTATTAGTAAGATAAAGTATACAAATGGAACGAGATAAATAAAAATGCTTTGGTTGTTCACCCAATTTATTTACATGTAATTTAGATTGAAATACCCCCAAAGTGGAACTGAAACTTACTTTTTGAGTCTGTATCAGTTATAAGTGGGGTCTCTGTCTGCAAGTTAAATTAGCTCATATGAAGAGCTCACGGCACTTTCATGTTGTATTCACGTTCCTAAAAGCAATATAGTACTATAGTATTTTTGTCCCTTTGAAACTCTAAACTGACCTGGCAGACTTGTTGTTTGTTGATGTTAAGAACCTTAGGTCTCAGTCATACAGGCCTAGAGATCGATCAGTGGATCAGTCGGAGGAAGGGAAAACTGTTGATTCTCCAACTTGTTGGCAAGTGGTTGCTGGAGATTGGTGGATTTTGCAATGTGAAATAAATTGTAAAGATGGTGCAGGACTGAAAACCCAATTGTGATTACTTTGGTCGCGAACAGATTGCTGCAGTTGCCTGCAGTTTGCATGGAAGATGCCAACTTGTCTGCAAACACTTGCCAACTACTTACTAAACAGATATTCTCTGCACCACCATATGCATCTTTGCCACCAACCGCGAGCGACTTCGAGAAACCACTTGCCAACTGCAGATGGAGAGTCTAGTAATGCAGCTGGTAGTTTGAACATAAGCATGTTTTGCCTGAAATCTGGCCACTGAACTGTTTTTGAAGTCATTGTATATTCATCCCACACAGTGAATGTAACTGTAGCAGCCGTAGCATTATTGCTGTGTGCGTCATACGTC
The DNA here is from genome assembly GCA_015107715.1 of Tylochromis polylepis. Lineage (NCBI taxonomy): Eukaryota > Metazoa > Chordata > Actinopteri > Cichliformes > Cichlidae > Tylochromis > Tylochromis polylepis. Next base: position 26,517 of record VVHJ01013501.1, on the reverse strand, counting down.
TCTGTGTCTTTACAGCTCAACCTCGACCTCTAACAGATCTTAAAGTTTACCAGGAACTTCCATTCATTTCTGATTTATTCCTCTTGACCCCCTCTCCATGTTTTCTTATCTTCACGAAGCCTCTGACTGTGTGCTGATCTTTGGTTCCTGTTGAAAACTTTTCAGCCTGCACTACTGACATTTTTTTCCTCTCATTACCTCCATCAGACAGATTTATGTCTGAGAAGCACAGAGTTGCACATTTACAGAGAGTTGTGTTGTTTCTAAAATTCACTTTGTGTTCAGTTTGAATACACTTTCACTAAAGGAGGTTTTTTTTTTTTTTTTTTTTTTTAAATTAAGAAAAA
>VVHJ01013501.1:15806-26150 GCA_015107715.1 Tylochromis polylepis | reverse complement strand
TTTTTTTTTAATTTTTTTTTTTTTTTATGTTTTTTTTTTTTTTTTTTTTTTTTTTAAATGATGAGAAGTTTGTGCAGATAGCGTGACCTAGTTTAGACGCACACAAAATTAACAAATATCAAGAAACAGACAAATAAAGAGAAATGTTGATGCCATTTGATGCGAGCTCCGAGAGATAGCATTTTTTTTTCCTCTGGATGTTTCTCTGTTAAATCAAAGCACATTTCATTATCGCAAATCATTCGGTTTCCTCTGTAGTTTAAACATTTCTACACAAAGTCTGCTTTTTGAAATTAGACCACATACATTCTGTTTTTTCCTCAACAAAGCAGGAAAAAAAAAGTAGGAAACTGAATGTAAGAGAGAAAAACAGAGGAAAACTTGAGTCCTAATTAAAAGAAACCAACATTTTTGAAGCTTTTCCTACTTTTCGTTTGGTACACCTTGTTTAAATTCCGGCACATCGATGATAGCGAGTCAGCATCAAGTCTTTTTTGACATTCAGCATTAGCAGAAGTAGAAGGGACGTGTGAAACGAGTCAGCAGAGAATAGCTGATAGTTTAGGATAGGTCATAGAAATGAATTAATAAAGCTGAACACAAACTCACATTACTGAATGTATGGATGAGTGTGTTTGAGCCTGAAAGAATATTTATGTGTGTCTGGGACAATTGGGGTGATCGTTTTTCATCTGTCTACAATCTCTAACCACACACACACACACACACACACACACACACACACACACACACACACACACACACACACACACACACACACACACACACACACACACACACACACACAGCGACCTCTGCCAGTTCCTTCTTTCCTTCTCTATTCTGACCACGTTAGACCAGGACCCTGTCGTTGACCCTCCAAAGAGAGATTGATTACATGAAAGGAGAGAATTTTGTTTGCCTTCCCTCTCCAGGTTTTCACCCTGCTCTTTCTCTGTCACCATCTCTTGGCTCTCTCCTCAGCCTTTTTTTTTCTTCTTTTTGTTTACCTCACACTCTGCCTTTTTCTTTTCCCCTTGACTTTATTTTCTCCTCTGTCGAGTTACATTTGGAAACACTCCACCGTGGGTTTTACCTCCACAAATACCCGTCTGCTCCCTTTGGGGTGGATTTTAAATGCAAGAGGCAGCACAAAAGTCCAAATTAGTTTTTTTTTTTTATTGTTTTATTGTGGATTCAGACCCGCTGATGTTCCCCTCTCCCTTTCTCTGGGCTGAAGGGTTGTGGCAAGTGTGCGTATGTGTGCGCATGGGGGTGCTGAGGCAACAGCTGGTCATATGTAAATGCTCTCTGCGGGTGGGTGTGAGGTTTGGGCATCTTGCTGGGGTGGCTGCGTGTCCACCCTCAGGGTCTATGAGTCATCCTAAAATAAATGGGAACCCTTGAAAAGAGATTACAGTGTTTTTGTCAGGTCGTGTTTTCCAAACACTTTGTCTTTCTCATCATTTCCCGTGTTGTTTCTCTTCACATATACATTAGCTGTGCTCAATCACGAGTCATTTTCTCTTTGTTTCCTTTCAAAATATCTTCTTTGGGTGTCATGAGATGCTTTCAAATGAATTTTTATTCATTTCGGTCGTGCCAGCGCCTCAGGGGTCTGTCTAACCATCAGAGTTTTTGCATCTAGAAACGATGCAGGCCGAATGTTTAGCGAGGAAGACAAAAGCCAACTCTGTTTCCATTTTCTTTTACCTCTTCTGCTCTTCTCCTTTCATCTCTTCTCATCACCCACAGTGGGTTTGGAGTTGAGAGAGCTAATATAATATTGATTCTTTTCAACAACATGCAACACGAAAGACAAACACAGATGGAGCCGACAGCATCCTCTCATTATCTTTGTCTCTAACGCCCATGTCTCTCATCACAGATACACCTCTAATGGTGAGGAGCAGCAGCGACTCTGCGTTGGCCCCGCCCGTTGAGATGACAGCCACACCTCCACCCGATGAGCAAAGCAATGGGTCTCTTGAACCGGTGAGCGCAGTTACACAGGAAATAACTTTTAAAATGAGATTTTCTTTTTTGTTTCTCAGTGAAACTGATGTCTGCCGTCACCTTTGACCAACTAAACATATTGAGAGAATGGCAATAAGCTGTTAGATATTCACATTATTTATATTAGGTATCCTTGTGTTCCTCATTTCACTGCTTTCTAAAAGGAGCAATAAAAGAGCTTCATCAGAAATTCAGTGTTCACTCTCATTTGATTAAACTCCTGCAGGGTAAAACTAGTTTTTCACTGAAAGCAAGAGAACAGTAAATAAATATGAGAGATGAACATATTGTATTTCCAGTTGCATATTTGGTCTCTGCCTTTCCCTCACTGAAGACAAATGGAGAAACCCAGTGAATATCCCTCTTGTGGTCCAGCTCTCTGCCCCAGGCATTACTTTGAAAGGATTGGCTGTTCAAGCGCTCGGCCTCTTTTCGAAACAGGCCGCCATTAAGGCCGACTTACTTTGCTGCTTTTTTTGTTTTTTTGTCCTCCGTGGGTGATTGAATGTGTGTGGAGGACTAGATGGAGGCTCTGTGAGGTCACACGTGTGTGTGTGTGTGTGTGTGTGTGTGTGTGTGTGTGTGTGTGTGTGTGTGTGTGTGTGTCAGGGAAACTCAGGTAGAGAGGGAGGAGAAGGAGCCCTGCTGTTTACCCCCGCTGTGTTCAACTCAGTGGTGACTAAGCAGAACACGGGCATCAGTGGGCATCGTGTAAACACAATGACAGAGCCCGTATTTTATGTCCAAGAAATGTCGGGGCTTGTGTGCTTCAAACAGCACGCCTGGACTAAAATGAACAGGCTCATTATAGATGATTTAAAATGTCCTTAGAACTGTTTACAAAAATCCACATCTCTTTGCTGCCTGACAGATGAGTGCCTGCTTTAGACTCCTGCAGTCTTATTTAAACCCAGACAAAAACAATGCCTGTAAAGATGTTGCTACAACAGTTTATAAAATGCAGATGGTTGTGACTCTCTTTTTAAAAAGTGTTTCTTTATGCTGCTTTGTCATTTAAAGCCACACCAGTGGCTTGGCTCTATGGACGGCAATGGCTGTTGGTTGATTAGCATATGACTTTGGTAAAGGTTTAAACATCCAACCTCTTTTCCTACCAGGAAGTCACTTTTTGCCTTTTATAAGTGTGCATGCAGTCCTGTGAAATACTAAGTACACCCTTACTGCTTCCATAGGAATTAATAGGTTAAGTAATCAAATGATCATCAGGCAGTGTGAACGCCTCTATAAAAGCAGAAGTTTTGGTAGTTTGTTGGTCGTGAGATTTCAGATGCATGTTAACACAATGCCACAATCTCCTAAGAGTGGATGTCCCAGCAATTTCAATCCATGGTCAGACTTTGCAATACTCAGAGCAATTGGAAAAAACCTGAGACCAAACCACAAGACTTTCTGGAATAATGTCCTTTGCACAGATGAGACCATGCTTGGGTATAATGAGCAAGATCATGTTTGGCCCAAAAAATAAACAACACTACATATCGGCACAAACGCTTCATACCAAGCACAGTGGTGGAGCAGTGATGATTTGAGCTTGCTTTGCAGCCACAGGACCTGGGCACCATGAACTCCTCTGTAGGAGAATGAATATTAAATACGAGGCCATCTGTCTGACAGCTGAAGCTTGGATAAAATCAGGTCATGCAACAGGATGATGATCCCAGGCATAGCTGAAAAAGAAAAGAATCAAGGTGTTGCAATGGACCATTCCAAATCCAGACCAGAACTCATTTAAAATGTTTAAAATGTAGAGAAGAGAGGACCAAAACTCCTCCACGATGATGTGAAAGACTGAGAAAGGTGTATAGAAAATGATTGCTTCATTTAATTGCTGGTAAAGATGGTCCTATAAGCTACTGAATCATGGGGTGCACTGAGTTTTTCAAAGGACTGTACAGAGTCTATGAAAACTTTATTTCTCACAAGACTGGATGAAGGCGGTAGATGTGCTGGTTAGTGTACAACCACCTCTTTGTTTTCACTCGCTGTTTAGTTAGGTGTAAGCACCTAAACTTCTTTGCTAGTTTTAGTAAAAGACCTTATGTGTGTGTTAAAATATGCTCCTTGACAAATTTTTGTGTAGCCTCTCATATTTCAAAAGGAGCTTTCACATATGCGCTGCAGCCCTGAACTTTTTTGGCACTTCATATAGAGTGATGATCTCCATACCCAGTATAAAGACTGTGCTACTGTATGCGCCATTAAGTTTAAGTCAGAAAAGAGCAGGTAACTGTTCTAACTGGATGTCACGTATCCTTTATGCATCCTCCATCCAGAAAGCACCCTCACCTCAACGGAGAAAAGTATTTTCCATAGTGAGAACATGTCTGATGTGGAGCTTTGGTGCTACATGTGAGAAAGGGAGACTGCAAACAGTGTCCCGACATGAACTGCCCAACTTGTCTTTGGTTTATATGTACAAATAAGACGCTTAAGAATAGTTGTGCTCCTGACTTCGAGGATTTTCTGGCCTGTTTTTCCAGGGCCACCATGGATTTGAGTGATTCAGAGTGAGATGACCTTTTGAATGGATTGCTATGGGACTTGCTGCAGACAATGATGCTCCCCTATGAATGAGCTGTAATAAACTGTTATCAGCTGATATTTTCTGTAGCACTGTCATTGGGTCACATTTTTACAAAGATTTCACAGTACCTTTGGTTTATGACGGAATGCCAGCAAAACTTCCACATTAACATTAGCTATACTTTGTGTTTAGCAATACTGGTCAAATACTCTCAACTAAGATGACAATTACAAGTCATTACAAGGTAAACTTTTACTCAGCAACTCTTGATCTAAGAGCTGTCTGACAGAGAAGTTGACCTCTAGCTTTTGAATTAATTTAGAGCCAACCATAAACCGAGAAAAGCGTTGGAAAAGGCAGCTTTTATTGGGTTTTTTAACCCATGACTCACATTTGAGTAATCATCATATGTATCATGTTATAAGTACTTGGCCTTCAGACTGTTGGTTTACTTTTTTTGGCTTAACTTTGGTTGTAGGATATTAAAAGTAGAGGCAGAGTCTTCAGCTTTCAGGCCCCTCTTCTGTGGAACCAGTTTCCAGTTTGGATTCGGGAGACGGAGACCATCTCCACTTTAAAGATTTGTCTTAAAACATTTTGTTGGCCTGGATCAGGTGACCCTGAATCCTCGCTTAGTTACGCTGCAACAGGCCTATGCTGCTGGCAGCTTCCCAGGATGCACTGAGTGTTTCTTCTTCACTCACCTTTTTTCACTTGCTGTGTTTATACACCACTCTTTAGTTATTATAACACTGTTGCTCTCGTTCACAGCGTGTCTTTTGTCCTGTCACACATGGCTGCCCCTCCCTGAGCCTGGTTCCACTGGAGGTTTTTTTTTCCTGTTAAAAGGGAGTTTTTCTTTCCTGCTGTTGCCAAGTGCTTACTTATACGGGGTCATCTCATTGTTGGGGTATTTTCTCTATTATTGTAGAGTATTTACCTTACAATATAAATATAATGATTTGGTGCTGTATAAATTGAACTGAAATCAAATTGACTTGAGTTTAGCGTTACATGGTGCTCTACCTTTCTGATCCACATGAACTTGATAAGATCAGAAAACAGGTTTTTCAGCTGCTCACACTGGGGAGCTTTAAGATTTTCGTTTGTGCTCTGGAGTAAGTTACCGTGGACCCTAACTCCTGCTCATTCACTCATGTGTTTCTTTAGCCGGTAAAAGATTTGCAGGGTAAGAATCAGGGATTAGTCTTAAAGTAGTTAATGATTGCTCACGGCTGTAGTAATCAGTAATCTGATCAAGACCCACGATCCAGCCTGTGGAATTTATGTATAATGAAGGCGACGTGTAGAGGAGGAAAGAGAGTTTAGTGTCGTGTGTGTGTGTGTTTGTGTGAAAGCTTGTGAGGCCGTCACAGCTCTTGGGCATATTGAGTCCTCGGCCTGATGGACTCCTTAGATCAATACGCTATCACTTCATCCTCCCTCATCCACTGTACCAACTCCTCTGGAAACCCCCTTACTCTCATCCACACACTCACTCACTCAAATCAACACACGCACACGCACACACACTTTTGTCCCTTTCTGCCTTGAAGTAGGTATTGAAAGCTAGATAAAGTCTAATTCAACCTGATAAGGTGATGAATATGCATCCTGCCCCTTTAATTGATTTCACTGCCTGCTATGGTGAAGACTAAGGTTGTTCCACTTCTCTCTCTTTGACTCACATGCAGTCCATGCACACACCTCTCTTAGCCTTTCCCTTTATATCTGAAGAGCTAATGAAACTTGCAAAAGGCTGAGCAGTGCTAAACACGCACTCGGCCCTTTAATTGATCCAGACTTCCTGCTATGTTCGTAGCTAATAAATGAGACATTTAATGCTGCCCCGCTAACTGCAGGAGCTGCTGCTTTTTGTCTTACTCCTCTCACCTCTTGCACTCTCCTTTCTTATAATGCTTGGATAATATTTCTTCATTCGCTTTTTCTAACTCCCATTTTTGTCTCATTATTAATATGTCGAGGTGTAGCAGTGCAGTAGAGCAGTCATTGGTACTTTATTGTGTTCATCTGGTGTTGACGTTTCCAAAGCTTCAGCATTTAGTGGTGCGTGTGTGTGTGTGTGTGTGTGTGTGTGTGTGTGTTTTTTTTCTTTTTAAAGAGAATGTGTGGGAAAGCGCACAAGCAGCGGCAGTCAGTTGATGTGATGGATATGACGAGAGTCAGGGGGCACCGGCGAGCACACCGAAACTGTGATCCCGCGGTTACACATTCCCCTACACATGCACGCACGCTATTTCTCAAACTAGGCTGACATGCTGCAGGAAATACACAGAAGAAATACACACACACCTCATTACTCATCTGTCTGACAACAACAGCTCACACACACAAATATCTCATCTCTCATATGTCTGCACACCGCCCTGTCACTCACAGCGTCGACTGCCTCCAAAACACAGAAACGTGTTTGGCGGCGTGCGGAACAATAACAGAGAAGACAACCTGTTAGTCGTGCTTAGGCGGCTTTTCAGACAGGTTTCGTAAATTATTTGAGCGTTCATCCTGGCACCATAAAGCCTGCCACATTTTAATCACTCAGAAACTAGATTACATAATGATTTCTTAAAGAAAAACACAGCGCTTGAAAACTGCACTTGAAGCATCTGAAACATTTTAAAGTTTTGATTTTCATCAGAGTTTTTAAAAAAAATATATATTCATATAGGATACCCAGTCAGTAGCAGCTGAGCAGAAGGTGCCGAAAGGAGCTCAAGTGATAGCACAAAGAGTAAGCACAATTTGAAGCGTTGGAAATATCACTTAAAGCATAAGTGATAAAAGGCGCTGTCAGTTTTTAAGCTAAGACAGAAGCTGAAGTGTCAATTGGATGGGTAAGCCCAGAGGGGGTTTAGATGTTATCAGAACCAGAGCTAATACAATACTTGAGTTTTAGTGCTCATTATCTCATGCTTGTGGAACAGGACTGTGGTTTCATATAATATTCTTTTAAAAGTAGTGAAAGAAGCTGAATATGAACTTTAATCAGTCACAAGCAAACAAAGTGTCTGCTGATGGCACATTATTGGTACTGGTGTACAAACGGTAAAGATAAGTGTTGGTGTAAACTGGAGCTGTTAAAATAACGAATAGCACTGATCATACTAAAGTCATCAGCAGGGATGTAAGAGTGTGTTTTTCTTAAATGTGAGGTGCAATGAAAATGTTTTGCAACTCGAAAACCCGATTTTAAAATGAGCTAATCTCCCCTTCGTGGCCGTCCCCTAATGCGCCGCTGGTTCTCTTCCAGTGCTGTTGCCTATGTTTCATTTGCATATCAAGAAAGTAGTGCAGATGGTGAGTGAAGATTATGTTATGCTACACTTGGTTGGAGACTGTTTACAATGAACTTGCAGTCTTGTTGACTTTAAGATGGTTGCTTCACTGATGGGGACCAGGACTGCAACCACTTGCAATGAGTTGCCGTCTTCAAAATGACTTTTGCGTGTCAATATGACAGTAAAAGATGCAAACTGCTGCAATTGGTGTGCTATTAGTCATCATCGCTGTGCTTGCTCATAGGGGGTCATATGATTGTTGGGTTTTCTCTGTATTTATTATTGTACGATCTACTGTACAAATATTAAGCGCCTTGAGGCGACTATTGTTGTGATTTGGCGCTATATAAATAAAATTGAATTGAATTGAATTGAATCAGTTTGGGCTGGCAACTACGTCCGTGATAAACTGGCAATTTTTCCAAATAGGTTGCCTTCTACATACAAACAAGTTCATGCAAAGCAGGAATCCAAATGAACTGCTTTTATTCAGAATCCAGCATAGCTTCACAGATTTAAAAATTCAGACATTCCTCCACACATAGTGACATAATTACTGCAGGACAGAAATTTAACTGAAATACAACATAGGCGCTCAGCAACTTTGCTTTTATATAGGAATACAACCAGCTGGCAACCAACTGAGTCAAGTCCCCCTCACTGCGAAGAGACGTGTTGCACACGGGTTGTAGTCAACACCACAGACTGACTCAGATTGATTGCAACATATTGGCATGTCTGTGTCTGTCTGTCTGTCTGTGGTTATAAATTTGCAGACCTTTGCCGGTCTGTCTCAGAGTGATTGCAGAGTCAGATCACAGTCCCATGAGGCACCTTGTTCAATCACCTTGTGATTGTGGTCACTTAGAATTTGAATGTTTTACATCCTCAAATTCAAGGCAACCAGTTGATCATTGCAACTATTTGCAGTTGGTCTCTTATTAAAAAAATTCAGTCCAGTAACCGAGCAACCATCACTTTATCCTTGTCGCAAGGAGGTTATGTAATGAGACTGAGTGGTGTGCCCGTGAGCACAGTGGCACACGCATGTACCACAGTTCAGATAGTTTCTGCCTAACATCTTCCCTGAGATGCCTTGGTAATTTGGAGTAGAACTCCGTGTTTGACCCTCAGTAACTACTGGGGCTCAGGAGGTAGAGCGGGTCATTTTCCAGTTGTAAGATCGGTGGTTTGATCCCCGACTACTCCAGTCTACTTCTCAGAGTACCTCTGGGCAAGATACTGAACTCAGAGTCGGTCCCTGTGCATCCATCGGAGTGTGAGTAAATGCACAAATGTTAGACAGGCTGCTTATTTATAGAAAAAACTGCTTGTATGAATGTGTGTGAATGGGTGAAAGAGGCTTTGAGTGCTCAGAGTAGAAAAGCTCTATAAGTAGCAGTCCATGTATCATTTAACTAATTCACAGTACATATACTACAGACCTTAGCATACACCACTCCTGACCTGATGCATCATCTTTGAACTTGGAAAAGTACAGTTTTTTCCGAGTCATACTGGGAGACCCAGCTCTTATAAAGATCCTCCACATGAAAACTGGATCACTTTTGTCTCAGGACAAAACTGTAAGTTACAGAAAGTGCATGCAGTTGGTCAGAAGGGAACTTTCAGGGAGTGATCTAAAAATAGCAACTGCACTGGGAAGAGTCCAGAGATGCACAAGGAGATGACCTTATAGCCCAGTAGTACATGGGTTAGTATGGGTATCAGTTACATAAGTACACTAAACATAGTAATAATATAACAAACATGACATCTCTAAAGGTTTTACTATTGCGAACCCAAACACTGCAACCTTTTCACTCTCCTTAGAGAGACTGGAATGACACTAATGTTTCTCTTAAGTGTGCTGAGATATAAGCAGTGAGAGGGGCGAGGTGATTGGCTGAGCACAGCAGGGATTCTGAAGAGGAAAGCTGCTGTTTTTACAACCACTTAAACCTGAGTGCTCCCAATCAGAGATTGGCGTGATCCTTTAATGTTAAAGCATTAAATATATGCAGGTTTATGTATGTGTTTATGTATCCTTGCATCCCCTATCTTATATAACATATGTTATTTTTGAAGAAACACAGGCACACGAGGAGGATTTTATGCTACTGTACCTAATGTGTGCGTGGTGCTGTAGTTCCCTTTCATGGTACAGTTCCTTTAAAATGGGATGTACAGCAAAGCGCGTGTGTTCACGTTACACGTGTTCACCTGCGCTTCTGCCAGGCTCTAGTTCCCAAAGGCTCCATCCCTCACTCTGTGATGAGGATGTACCAAAGAGAGAGAAGCATGTGTTGCGTGTGCTTTAGCTAATGGCGTTGCGGGAAGATGCACAGCAACAATGGAGCCTCCAGCTCATCTTTTCTGCCCCCGCACACATGTGCACCATTGTAGGGGGGGTAATCTCACATTGCCCACATAAGTGGGTCACTATTTGTGCAGGCAGCATATGTGTTTGTATTCATAAACGCA
>VVHJ01013500.1:10926-25444 GCA_015107715.1 Tylochromis polylepis | reverse complement strand
TATTTTTTAATTTTTTTTTTTTTTTTTTTTTTTTTTTTTAGAATAAAAAGTGAATGTAATGTACTTTTATTGCTGTTGTACCACAGACTCTACACACTAGCTTAAATAAGGTGAAACCAGTGAACTATTGCATGTCATTGACTTTTGTCCATGCTCTTCCAGTTTGTGTTTAGTCTTGTTTTCCTTGATGCCTCTGTCCTCCTCTCTGCTCTCATCTCTCCATTGTTCTCTTTGATACTGAGCTGGAAGAAATGTTCATGCATGAGTCCTCTCGCACTTCTGAATGTTTGTCCTGTATGGTTGAAAAAACCCTTGCTCTAATAAAATGTCCTCTTTCCACAGACTGTGTATGACCAGTGGTTCATCACCCTCTTCAACATTGTCTATACATCGCTGCCAGTGCTAGCAATGGGACTTTTTGATCAGGTAATAATAGATCTTGTATAAAGTTAAAGTATACTTAAGTTTTATTTCAATGTGGCTATGCACATTTTAAAAATTTGCACAAAAAGCTAACTTTTTAATTTCAGTCTCTCTCTACTGGTAAGCTTCTGAGCCGTCTCATAGTTTAATTTTGTTTCTTCTTTTCAAGATACTGTCAAGTCATTCAGGTGAATATTTTATTACTGTTGACCTCTTTCACTGTGTCATGATCGATAAACCCATCAGACGTACCTAAAAGTCTAACCCTACAGTAGGTTCTATCTTAAATTTAACCCATGTGATTAGTGTTACTAATCCCAATTTATACTCCACACTCATCCCCTTTAACTGACCATCTGTCATAAAACTGCTGCAGAACATTTTCCTCAGTATCCTGTTCCTCCCATCATTTATTTCTTATTAAATTTTTTTTTAAAAAGAGTCCATCATATCACACTCATGCTTTGTCTGTTTTCTAAAGGATGTCAATGACCAGAACAGCCTTCGCTACCCAAGTCTGTACAAACCCGGCCAACAAAACCTTCTCTTCAACAAGCGTCAGTTTTTCCTGTGCACGCTGCAGGGGATGGCCACATCATTCCTGCTTTTCTTCATTCCCTACGGGGCTTTCCCTCTCATGGTGAAAGAAGACGGATCCCCCTTTTCAGACCAACAGGCATTTGCCGTTATCATAGCAACGTCCTTGGTCATTGTTGTAAGTGTTCAGGTGAGACTGTAAATATCACAAAATACTGCCAAAACAGGACTGCTAAATAAAAAGAGGGTCTTTTTATCATGGTTTGATGCACGTCTGCTCCTAGATCGGACTCGATACGCACTACTGGACTGCAGTCAATCATCTCTTCATATGGGGGAGTCTGATGGTGTACTTTGCCATATTATTTGCAATGCAGAGCGACAGCTTATTTGCCATTTTTCCGAGCAGCTTCCCATTTATTGGTGAGTCTGGTTCAGCATGGCACACGCAAGAAAATGACGCTGATACGAAAAAAATTGCATTTCTGTTTATTCCTCCTCAGGCACGGCTCGTAACTGTCTGTCAGAGAAGAGTGTGTGGTTGGTTATTCTGCTCACCACTGTGGTGTGTGTTGTGCCCGGTTTAGTCATCAGGTTCCTCAGAGTGGATCTCTTCCCGACGTTGACAGACAAGGTACAGCAACTGCAAGTTTGAGCTAAACAATGAACACCCGGTGGAAGTAACTATGTCAGTATAGTAAAGTATGAAGCTTCATACTTCAACTATATTTAATAGGCAAATAGTACTTCACTATATTTATCTGACAGCAGTAGTTACTAGTAACCCTTTGAATTAAGAATTTTACAAAAAAAACTACTGAGAGTTCGGTTGATAGCGGCTAACCCAAAGAGCGCCTTTGCTGCTAAACTTCTCAGATGTTTTCATGCAAATAACATTTTGAGACCCAAATTATCCAATTGTTCATAAAAAGTAATAACTAAGGAAAATTCCAAATAATGAGTATAAATCAGTGAAGCAGATCCCCCCTATATCCTCTCCAGACTCCTCAAATTCATCTGTAAACCGGCCTCTATGACTAAAACAAACTAGACTTAAGAATCAAACCAACTGCAGCAGTAAAATGCTGTTTGCAGTATTGGTAACCTAATACTTATCATATGAATTTCCGCAGAATCAGCACTTTTACATACAATATATTGCCAAAAGTATTCATTCACCCAACCAAATCATTGAATTCAAGTGTGCAATCACTTCCACAGCCACAGGTGTATAAAATCAAGCACCTAGGCATGCAGACTGCTTCTACAAACATTTGGGAAAGAATGGGTCGCTCTCAGGAGCTCAGTGAAGTCCAGCATGGTACTGTGACAGGTGTCGCCTGTGTAACAAGTCCAGTCGTGAAATTTCACTGCTACTAAATATTCCAGTCATCTGTTAGTTATAACAAAGTTAATGTTATAATATTATATATATTATATAATGTTATAACAAAGTGGAAGCGATTGGAAACAGCAACTCAGCCACAAAGTGGTAGGCCACGTAAAACAGAGTGGGGTCACCGGATGCAGAGGCACAAAGTGCGCAGACGTTGCCAACTTTCTGCAGAATCAATCACTACAGACCTCCAAACTTCATGTGGCCTTCAGATTAGCTCAAAGACAGTGTGTAGACAGCTTCGTGAAATGGGTTTCCATTAATGAGCCTTACATCACCAAGTGCAATGCAAAGTGTTAGATGCAGTGGTGTAATGCACACTGCCAGTGGACTCTAGAGCAGTGTAGACGTGTTATCTGGGGTGATGCTTGTTGCCAGGAGAACGGCACTTGTCTGATGGTATTAAATTTAAGTATAAAGTTTGGTGGTGGGGGGCTTTTCAGGTTTTCGGGTGTTGGGCTCAGCCCTTTAGTTCCAGTTAAAGGAACTCTTAATGCTTCAGCACACAAAGACATTTTGGGCAATTTCATGCGCCCAACTTTGTGGGAACATTTTGGGGACGGCCCCTTCCTGTTACTTCTTGTCAAACATCAATGTCTGACCTCACAAATGTGCATCTGGAAGAATGGCCAAAAATTCCCATAAACACTGCTAAACCTTGTGGAAGTCTTCCCAGATAGTTCAAGCTGTTATAGCCGAAAAGGGTGAGGTGACATCATATTAATCCCTATGGATTAAGAATGAGATGAATGAGACTCAAGCTCATATGCATGTGAAGGCAGATGAGCGAAAGCTTTTGGCAATATAGTGTATACTTTGCTAATAATACTTTGTACTTTTAAAATTAGATTTAGGTCTTTGTACAATGGGGACTTTTTGTATTTAATACCCATATGTTATGTATTTACATACTTTTCCCATCACTGATGTATTTCCACAGGTTCGTCGTGTCCAACAGTCCAGGAAGAAACAAGGACCTCAGGAACAGAACCTGAGGCGAGTACGCAGGACAAGCTCCCGCCGCTCTGCCTACGCCTTCTCCCACCAACAGGGCTACGGTGAGCTGATTACCTCAGGCAAAAACATGAGGAGGAGCACAGTCTCTTCAGTTTGCTCCCCTGAAAAAAAAGCACAAAGCCACAGCTCCAGCTGGATAGAAAACATGTTAAAGAGGAAGAATGAAATTTCCTGTGCCTCACCTGAAAGTGAAGGTGGAGCACCAGAAAGCAGCAACAGAGCAATACAGACTCGAAGCAAAAAAAGCACGCAGACTGAACTCGACATTTAAGACACTGCATACAGTAAAGGGTACCGTATGCGTGGCTCCCACAGACCAAGCACAAGCTAAGAGTGTCCTTCGTTTGAGTGAATCTTTGCTCAAATCAACTACACAAGTGTACCTCGTCTTTTTTTTTTATTAGTGTGAGTTGTGCGGATACTGAATGTTATAAATGCCAGCCAAAACTTAATTAATCGAGGGAACAATTCCCAAGCGAACAAAGACATTGGCGAACTCTCACTCTGACAGTATAGCTTATTTTTCATGACAATATTTGCATGAATTGCAAAAGTTAAAGAAACATTTATAGTTGCTCAGAAATAATCCAGTTTGACCTTAGGTTGGTGCATTCGTTTTGTATCATTATAATGGCATGGTCTTTTCTGATTAATAAAGACGTTTCAGTACTTTTAGCTGTTACAAAACAAACCTTTGTGCAATAAATACAAACCCAGTTCCAAAAAAAGTCAGAACGATGTATAAAATGTAGATAAAAGCAGAATTCAATGATTTGCAATATCTCATAGTGTATTCACAATACACCACAGAAAACTTATCAGATGTTTAAACTGAGGAAACATTTTAAGAATTCATTTTTTTATTTGATGGCATCAACACGTCTCAAAAAAGCTGGGACATGGCCATGTTTATCACAATGTAGCATCTGTCCTTAAAAATCTGGGAACTGACCAGCTGCTGAACTTTTGGGATATTGTCCCACTCTGATATAGCCCAAAGGACATGGCAGTGTTTCTAGATCATGTTCACATTTGTAGATGGCACAGTGAACTGTGTTCTCAGACAATGATTTCTGAAACTGCAGTGATTTCCGTGGCAGAATTTGTGGCCTCACCCCCTGCGCACAGAGATTTCTCCAGATTCGCTGAATCTTTTGACGATATAATGTACTGTAGATGATGAGACATTCAAAGTCTTCGCGATATTACATCAAGGAACATTATCCTGAAAATTTTCCACAATTTGTAAACAGTTTTTTTTTTCGTATCCAATCATCTTACTGAACCTAATTAGCCGCAAAATTTTCCACAAATCACTTCTTTTTACATATTTTTCATCAAATAGTGAAATGTCTCAGTTTAATCATTTAACATGCTTTCTATGTTTGTGTGGGTTTGTGAGATTTGCAGATCATTGCATTCCGTTTTTATTCACATCTCACACAGTGCCCCAACTCTTTTAGGACTGGGGTTGTAAATTACAAAAGTGAAGATTGCCCTGGCCACAAGTACAAAAAGCACCATCTTTAAAAACTATGCACTGAAACATGACTTTCTTCTTAACACACATCCAAAGTGCTAAAACATAAGTATTGTAGATATTGAAGTAATGCTATTGAATAGGATGGTAAGCACAATTAATTACAGATTTTAAACTTTTAATACATTTTACAGTTTGTGGCATACAGCATGCCACAATGACACACTGCTCTGAGATTCATTACACTGTGCTGTGCCTTTAATAGTTTCTGTTAAAGACAGCACTCTTCTATTTCATATTTCATCTCTGATTTGGCCTGAGTGCATTTAAGTGTTGCTCCCATCAGCCACCACGCGGACACGTTCTTTGTTTACAGATGATTTATTCAACGTTCACCGACAGGATCGTCATCATCGTGAGAACTAACTAAACAAAAGCAATTACATTCAGAAACATCACCGTTTCTTAAACATAAAAGATAATACTACTTTAGCTTGTAAGACATATTTAGTGAAATGAAATAACGTAACCATCATGTGACATGTTTACAATAACACTGTTATCACAATAAACCCAAACAAACAAAAGTGTAGAAACATAAATGCCTGTTTATGGCGGTTTCATCGAAAGTCAAATTAACAGACACACCCTGAACGCACTTCATTGCCTGCTGTAGCCAAACGGGAGAAAGTGCATTCCTCGCAGCCGCTACTCCTCTCAAAGGTAAGTTAACAAATTGGATGTAACTTAACCCAATACTTTACATGAGTTCTTTAGAAACTTAAGTCCAGCTTGAAGGCGGTAGCACGATGCAGCAAACCCCCGGTGCACCCATGCTTTCCTTGCTCTTGTGTCACTACAAACTCAGTCCGTGCTGCGCATTACTACACAAATTGCAAAACAAAGTCCCACGATTAAAGGAAAATTACAAATATCTCTAACAAACACAAGGAAGAACATTAAAATAATTCACGGTCAGTTACATTTAAGGACAAAGTAAAATTGGAATGCATGGCTTGAGTAAGACATAAGACAATAAGTGAGGTTTGATCAAACCTCAAAGAAACATAAAAGAAGTGGAAAAATTTAAAATTTAAAATTTACACAGGTCTGCAACCAAAAAACTGCATAGGATTTTTCACTGTTTCTTTATAGAGTTTTACTCACTGAAGCCGAGAAAAAAGATTTTTTTTAAAATTCCATCGCGTCAGGTTTTCTTGCAAAACTTATGTATGTAGTTTAATTAAGCGTACAATTTCCCTTTTTAAAACTGAAATCTGGTATCCTATACTTGAGTCAAAAAACCATATCTAATAATGATTTCTTACATTAATTTAATATTTCTAAGAGCGAGACTCAAGAGAAATACAAATAGAAAATGCAAGGAATTGGGGGGTCAGTGGGAGGGGGGGTACCGTGGGTTTGGCGGTGTGAGGAGCTCAGATGATCATGTCCCAACAGGTTTATTTTGTTCATAGCAAAAGGTAAGGAATCTCAGAAAAATTATGCATAGTTAATTGTAATAAAATATTGATTTTTTTCATCGCTGTTGTGCTTTTATAAAAAATGTAAACTCCTCGTGTTTTGCGTGATGGAGGGAAATGGAGATCATTTTTGGATTCAGCACCCTAAAAACATAAAATTTACCAAAAATATCCCATACAGCTGAAAAAAAATAAATTTTTTTTGCAGACCTGTGTAATTGGCATTGTGCCAGTTTGATAAATGATCTGTATAGTAAATGATAACATCATAGATTAAATTGTACCCTGTGTCTCACAGTGCACCTGGAGGGAAGGTGTGGTGACCGACTGTTTGACTGCAGGGATGTCAGCTTTATTGTTGGTCAGGGTGAAGATAAAAGCATTCCTCTGGGAGTGGACCGAGCCATGGACAAGATGCAGAAAGGAGAGTGCTGTTTACTTTACTTAAAACCAAAGTAAGTTCCTAACAAATCTGAAATAATAAAAATGATAATAAAAAAAAGTAATGTAAAAATGTCATGTCACTTTGTTGATGAACTACAGTCAGTCATTGTCTATGTGCGATTTGTTTATTATTATCTCAGGAAATTTTTATTTAAGGTGTCTTAACTATAGGATTCCTGTAAGATGATGATAACTTTAATTATTTTATTTCTCATTTTTATTTCATAAATATCAAGACCAGTGAATAAAGCTTTTTTTCATGTAATTTTATTTTATTTTACAATATTTCTCCATAATTAAAAAGCAAAAAAATATAATGGTGATAAACATTAAATATAGTGAAGTCACTAATCAGCTAACAAAGGAAGAAATCTTAAAGGAAATATTATCTTTATATGTGGTTCAGAGCTCACTATTTTTGCAGATGTAAAGAGACTTTTCTCTGATATAATGAAATCTTCATTTTATACTATTAAGGTTACTATTACATACAACATTCACTTGGGTGGTTTTTTTAAGCTTTTCCATTAAGTACCACACACCATTTTTTTCAAGTATACATACCAGTGCATATCATACATATCAGTGTGTATGTTCTGTATGTTCCGTAATTGATTTATACTTATTCGAAAAGCTCAAAATATGTATCCTGTATCCATATTCAACTTCATTGAAAGCAGTTGTCCAATGATATTATGCAGAAATGACATCATTCAAAAATTCAGATCTAAAAAAAGTTAAATAAAATTCCTTTGACGTCATTTCAAAGGGTTAGTATATTTACTAGAAATGTTTGATGGTTATGGCATGTGGGAAATTTTCAGCAGCAGTTTCAAATCATGTCACAAATTGGAGTTTGAATGTCAAATGGTTCAAGTCAACTGTTGACACATATGTTGGTATACAAAAATGGCATGTTTCAAAATAGTAATTATTGTTTAGTATATTCAGGTGGTCGTTTTTATGCTTACAGGTATGGTTTTGGAAGCGAAGGCAAACCAGAACACAAAATAGGACCAGACAAAGACATTGTATATGAGGTTACTCTTAAAGATTTCCAAAGGGTGAGCACTAGTTTCTATTGAATAAGATGAGATGAGACTGGAATAAATGTTGTTTGATAAATGTGTTTAAGTAAATGGAATAAATGTGTTTAAATTTGGTTCATTTTACTATTGGAGGCAAACTTGCTCTGTTTTTTCACAAGGCTAAGGATTCCTGGGAAATGAACTTGAAAGAAAAGCTAGATCTGTCTGCTGAAGTGAAGAATAAAGGGAATCAGTATTTTAAGGTACAGCTCCTGGTGCTCACTTAAGTCAATAAATGATTTTTTATTTTTTTTTAGATCTTTATAAGATTTATAAAGAAGATATATTCTGTTCCTTCATCAGGCAGGGCGGTATTACCAGGCAGTCATCCAGTACCAGCTCATCATTTCTTGGCTAGAGATAGAGTATGGTACTGGAGAGGTGCAGCAGAAGATACAAGACTATATTCTGACTTCCCACCTTAACTTGGCCTTGTGTTTCCTGCGATTAAAAGAGTTCACACAAGCAGTGGACAACTGCAACAAGGTGAGCTGCGTGACCCTGATGTCTGCCCATATCCTGTATGTGTAGCTGATGAATGTTTAACTGAAACTATACTGTTACTATACTGTTCATTTATTTTGTGTCTGTTAAAGGTCATTGAGCTTGATGAAAACAATGAGAAGGCTTTGTATCGTCGTGGAGAAGCCCGGCTCTGCCGCAATGAGTTCAGCCTGGCCTTGGCAGACTTTCAGCAAGTGCTGCAAGTCAACTCAGCAAATCGAGCAGCTCGTGTTCAGATTTCCATTTGTCAAAGCAAGATTAAGGAACATCATGAACAAGACAAAAGGACCTATGCTAACATGTTCCAGAAATTTGCAGAACGGGACGCCAAGGTCTGTAGACAAATTTAGACGATCAGCATGACTTGTTCTTTTTCTTTTTCTTTTTCTTTTTCCTTTCCTTTCCTTTTTTTTCTTTTCTTTTTTCATTTTTTTTCCTGACAAATTTATGATCCTTTAAGTACATGTACTTAAAAATACTTAAAAATAAAAAATTTAATTAATCATAACAAAAATATTCATATAGCCCCATTTAAAACACTTTTTTTTCTGATGCTTTCCTATGGAAAAATGGCATTATTGCAACTAAACCTCAGAACTGTTAGGAAGTGGAGAAGACAGTTTAGCATTTTACATTAAGGATCTTTTAAGGAGAGCCACATTCTTTCACACCTGTCAAAACGTATGTATTTACATTTTGTTTAACTAGTGTTCAGCCATTTCGTATTTCATGGTGTGAGATACTCATGCACTCTGAAGACATCCACCACTGTGTGCTAGAATAATATCACAATGATTTGATGTTTACTACATGATCCCTAAATTTAAAAGTGTTACACTAGAAGAATTATTTTTAAATGTTTATGTTTATTTATTTGTAAAATTGCCTGGCTGGATTGTTCATGTACTTCTTCAATGTTAGACTGACCTCTAGTGGTTAGGTTGATTCTTTCACCCATTGATGTCTCCCTTCTTTGTTAAACATATGGGAAAATGCCATGTGCAAAAAAGCAAGATTACATAACAATATTAATTGCATGCATCTTAATAATCTAAATGATGATGTCATTTTATGCCACTGGATAAAACAGCCAAACTCATTGGCTGTGTAGAGTCCACGATTTGATTTTTCTTTTCACAATATTTCCATCAGTTTTCCCTTATAGAAAATGGTTTTATTGTATCATTTAATGTGTCATTTGCAATTCAACTGAAGCCCTGTATCTTCTGAACAGACTGGGAAGACAAAGAGAAGGCGGGATGACAGTGCAAGGACCAGCTTCAATGGTGAAGTGAGCATTAAACAGCGACGGAGGAGTCAGGACTGCCCGTCGTAATGGGTACATTTGAAAGGGATAAGAGAAAGCCTCTTTTTGCTTTCCAAGTCCAGGGAGCAGAGGCAAGAATGAAGATGAATAAAAGCCTCCAAACCAAACCCTTTTTTTATCCCAAAATCCAGCGTGACCATTCCTGCATATAAAGCAGACTATAAGCAGGGACATTTGCAAGCCAAACAGCCTTTCCCCTGTCACAAGGACTATTGAACTGCCAGAGTGTACCTTCCAGTGGAGACAGAATCATTGAGTTAAGACTGGCGAACACTTTTAGCCCTCACCTTTTATCCTGAAAGAATATATTTTTATTTTCCTCAAAATAAAAAAAAGAAACACAATTACTTCGTCCATAGGCTACTGTGTTGAAGTGCCTCCACAGTGTTTCTGATTGTAAAGCCACGCTCATGATCTGTATTTGTTTTTAAGCCTCTTTGGAGCAGCTGCATGCATCACAAGGTGTTTTGGATTCAGACTTGAACTTTGCTAATTTTATATGTGCAATATGTACTTTTGGTGTAACAAGTCCTGTTAGTATGGTGAGTTAAAAAAAGACCTCAAAAACCCCCAAAACAATAAAGACATTATATTTTTGCTTTGGCCAAAACTCAATATTGTCATAAATAAAATAAGCCGAAGAAAAACCTAGTTGCTTTTCTGAAATGTAAATTTGCTGTATTTGATTATTGCGTGTAACTTCTGCTTCCTGTGAAGCCAAATTAGTCCTGGTCTTTACCAACACCTGCGAGACTTTGGCATGGACTGCTTATTTTCACATATAAAATTCAAATTTAGCTTTTGTGTTAAGAGCACGGATTATTTATTTTCCTAAGATGCGTCTGAAAATGGTCATGCACTAAAATAATTTATTCCTGTATTGATGTATTCTTTTGTATCCTAACGGTTAAAGACATCACTCAATAACACACACTTTATTTTGTAAAAAGCCAGTTTGGTATTGTAGTTGATCAAGTAAAAAACAGATGACAGGGAGAACTTCACAATTTAAGTCTGTTAAACTGACGGCAGCTGTAAAAACGTTTAAAGGCAAAATAATCATACTGTATATAAAATTGAATATTTCTCCTACTGAGCTTGAGTTGAATTTAGTGAAGGAGTCAGTCTTTCTGCTTCTGTTGCACTCATCATATTTTCTGACCTGTCTACTCTTATCAGTCTAAAGGCATAACCTTTAGAGCACATAAAATCCTCATTCAGAAGGTAAACACATGAAGCATTCATTTTGCAGTTTTTTTTTCACCTTATAGAAACGTCTGTGACTTTTTTATAATGTGATCAGCTACGTCAGTGCAGTCTGGAAACAGGATTTTCTTTATCTCGAGAGCGTGAATGTGTATCAGACAACTGTCCACTTTGGTAACTGTAAAACCAACACTGTTTTCTTTTCATAAAATATCTGGACAAAGTCTGGACAATAATATTGAAATGTTTTATAAACATTGGTTGGTTCAGAATGAAAACCTTAGCTGTCTTAAATATGTTGTGTAAAACAATTACCTGTGTGTGTGTGTGTGTGTGTGTGTGTGTGTGTGTGTGTGTGTGTGTGTGTGTGTGTGTGTGTGTGTTAGTCTATATTATTGTTGTGTAGTTTGTAAGCAGATTGTTGTTAAATGTTTTCAACTACTGCTGGCTCTAAACATTTAAACGGTTTGTGCAGTGTTGAGTAGTAGTACTTTTTCTAGCTCTTATAAATTGTACATTGTAATGTACGTACTATTTCACCACACTTTCAGCTACATCTAAAAGATCTGTAGAACTTGGAAGTGCTGGAGTAATTCTGGCATACAAGTGGAAAAACAGTAGCATGGCTAATGTGAGATTAGAGTTATGACATAAAATATGTCCATATGTATTTGGAAGATCATTGCCCTGTAGACATACGATATATTTTCACACAAAAAACCCCTCAAAACTACATATGGTACCTTTGCTCATGTGTTCTTCATATATATATATATATATATATTCTATTTTTTGCACTCTAAAACCAAGTACATAAATCAAGCTGTTGTATTCAAATAGACAGATCATCTGCTAGGCCACTATTTTATAATCTAATTATATTTTTAAAGAGCACATTGATAAATAGGGAGAAGTCCTTTTTGGAGACACTATTAATCAGATGCAAAGTTTTCTAACCTTGCACTCACACTTACCGGCCAGTCCATTAGGTACACCTGCCAAGTGTGGGGTTACACCCATTTTTGCCTTCAGAACTGCCTTAATTCTTCATGGCATAGATTCAACATGGTGCATGTCTTTTTATATTTGAAATTTAGAATAAGTCTTTGAAATCGTCAAGTATTATTATAACTCAAAAATACAAAATATTTTTTCTAATTGACATATTTTATCTAGTTTCATATTTGAAGATCATTTAGAGCTGTTATGATAAAAAGATCCATCTAGCCATCCATTTTCTGTGTCACAGGGGAGCACTTTGAATGAGGGTCACCAGTTTGTTATGTGGCTTGGAAAAAAAAATCTTAGCAACCTTAATTACACACCTGGCTTTTAACACGTTTCATCATCTACCTATTGAATTCAGATCCAGTTTTCACACAGTTTGAGCTCTGTACAGCCGAAAAAAAAAAAAATTCAATAATGGTGTCCAAGCACTAAATTGGGACAGTAATACTGAAGGTTACCACTCTTTCAGCCAAGTGCATTCTACAGTATATATAAGCAGATAATATGTGAGCCATCAGAAGTGCTGACCAACCCCTAGGTGGTGTAAGACCAGTATAAAGGATGAATTTGGCTTTAGTGTTACTAAAGAGAGTTAAATTCAAACTGACGACTCCTCCTAAAGCTCTTCTACTGTAGAAGTTAGTCCTGTAGCTCAGCAGCTGTGCTGAAATATACTGTATACGGGTACTTTCTGGGGCAGTTGTCTAAAGGAAATTTAATTTCAGAGGTATTGTATCATAAAAACTCATTATACAAAATATCTAGCCAATTCTGATACAAATACAGTGATACATTTCTAACAACGTCCTTACTGATTCAAAATTATCCCATAATTTACAATTAATAATTATTCGGTGCTGTGTCTCTCTATTATATCTCTGCTATTATCCAAGTCCTAACCTGGCAGAGACCATGGATATCACAGTCTGGCCTACATTACTCCAGCATCCATCATCTGGAACTGTACCACAATACTACAAAAAACCCTGTGCTCACTGTCCCATATAAGCTTTGAAAAACTGAAAATACCACAATTACCTTAATCTCAGACATTATGTCATTAGGAAACAACCTACTTTAGAAACACATCAACTGTTCAAGTAAAAAACAGAAATTACATTACACGTAATCTTTAAATTTTCAGTTTTACAAATGCCACATCCTGCGTAGTCCTTGCCTTTCAAAATAATTTCTCGACATCTTCTTTCTTACATCTTTCTCCATCGCCTTTGAGTGAACTTATCACAATTTAAGCTGTGTTTTTCCTCCCTGGAAACTACTTAAACTCTACCTTTAGTTAGCACACAGACTGTAGTTACATTCGAGGTGTGTGAAACATCGCATTTGAAATTAGGCACCGCAAAAAGGAAAAACATGCAGAATTACCATGACTGCAGCTTTATTGGTGCATGCACGAACATGACAAGGTTAAGATGAAAAACAAGGATGTTTGCAGTAGTGTTTTACTGTCTCCGTGGCATCAGCAGAAAAAACTGGCAACCTGCAGCACATTGAAAATGAACTTCATTAAACTGGGTGTTAGATTTGATTACTCGTTGCATTTTTCTCCTCTTCTAAAAAAGGTCTATTTAGTAAACATGTTTTTTTTTTTTTAGGTTTTTCTTAGGTTAATTTGTGCATCTTGGGTTAAAAACACAGAAGTCGCCTCGAGGCGACTGTTGTTGTGATTTGGTGCTGTATAAATAAAATTGAATTGAATTGAATAGAAGGAGGGTCATGTAATAACTGATAGAACACTATTAAATGGACGATGTAATGACAATGTTCCTGGCTCCAAGGTCAAGTATGACCTCAGATTTTAGACAGTGTGGATGAAAATGTGCATGTCCTTTACATGCTCAAAAAGGAAAGAAAGTGTTTAAAAAAGAAAATAGATGTATAAAAGAAATGTAAAAATCTATCGTACATATCTGCAAGACTGAACAATTCAGGTGAAGAATTAGAGGTAACCTGGTTTTCTTAGAAGCATTAGTAGAAAATTTAAATTTTCTCATATTCAATTCAATTTTATTTATATCATTCAAGAACACAGAAAAACTGGCATTTTTACCTTTTTTTACACTCTCCTCTGGATCCGTGTAGTGACAACCAATAAACAATACAGTTGTGAATTAATAAGATTTCATAAATTTTATTAAAAATAACAAATGTCCAACTTTGCTATCAAGCAACAATCAACTGTTAAATGAATATTAATACAAATCTGTAAATGACGATTTTACAAAAGTTACAACATTGCTCACTGCTGCAGTAAATGCTAAGGAATGAGTCTCATGTCAGTTTAACCAAATAGTAATAGGAGGACATGAGGAAATACATAAATAATATTTATCATATCAACACGTGATTGCCTCATTATAGATCATATTTAAAGAATGGTACATTGTTGAATAAAATTTAAATCATTAAATTAACATTTACAAACCAAAGCTATGATTCAGTTCATCATACAACCACTTCAAAAAAAAAAAAAAAAAAAAAAAAAAAAAACATTTATTAAAAAAATTAAAAAAAAAAAAATTAATGAAAAAAAAAAAAAAAAAAAAAAAAAAAAAAAAAAAAAAAGAAAAAAAAAAGAAAAAA